>CM042569.1:7689432-7991932 GCA_023630585.1 Cranoglanis bouderius
ATTTGAGTGTGCTCATTTTTGGAGAAAATAAGATGAGGTTGTTAATTGAATTTGTGTTTCTCTACTCAAAATGGATTCATAATCCTAGGTCCAGTGTATTTAAGGTGATGTGTGTGAGCTCAAAAAAACTCAAACTAAGTTCAAATGAGTTCTCATTTCAGTGTTTTTAATTGCAAAATCATTGAAATGTCATGGTGGAAGATTTGGCACATGTCTTCATCTTATACTGAGTTCAGTGCCATGTGAAAGTATTTACCCCCTTGGTGTTTTTCCTGTTTTGTTTCATTACAACCTGGAATTAAATTGGATTTTTATTTTATGTAATGGTCCTAACAAAATAGTCAAAATTGTTGAAGTGGAATGAAATAGGAATGAAGTAGAATGAAAATACCTATAAAAAAAAACCTGAAAAGTGGTAAGTGCATATGTATTTACCCTTTGCTACAAAACCCCTAAATATGATCTGATCCAACCAGCTGTAATTGCAGCAAAAAGTGGCTCTACAATGTATTATGTGCACTCAGGATTTTTTTTTTTTTTTTTTTTTTTTTGTCTTTAATTATTGTTTGTGTAACAATAAAATATATTTTGCACCTTCAAAGAGGTAGGCATGATGTGTAAATCAAATTACAAACCCCCCCAAAAATGCATTTTAATTCCAGGTTGTAATGCCACCTGGGGGTGAATACTTTCACAAGTAACTATATTGATATTGTGCCAATATTGGCCTGAAATTCTGAAATGCTTTTATTATATATTATGTATGAATGTGTTAAGTGACAACACAAATCGTGCATGTGAACACTAGATATAAACTCTCTTTGCCACACTCACACATTTGATGTTTTGTATATAAAAGAGTGTGTGGATGTCACTGTTGAATCAATTTCAGATATCACCCAGAAGACTGACTACTGAAAATGTCAAAATGGACATTTTGTGAGAGGCAAAATCTTTAAAGAATCCATGTCTCAACAGGATTGGAGCATCACTGCGTGTGCCTTTCACCTTGATCTTGGAAATGATTGGCAGGGCAGTTCATCACCATGCACTTAATGAGCTAAACACACGAACGCACATACGTTCACACACACACACCTCTCCTGCTGCTCCAGTAAGAGTGGGTGTTGCGAGTTCTTTTAATCAGAGGCCGGAGCAGAGCGTTTGACACTCGGGGGGTGCTGACCTCCTGTCTGACCCAGCAGGGTGTGACTGCCTAAGGCAGGAAGAAGACGCAGAGGCACCGGGATCTCCACACACCCATGGAGGAGGAGCCGACCCCTCTAACAGGCCCCATGCCAGCTCGCGCCCGAGTCACTTGTCATTAAATATACATAGGGTGCAGAGAAGATAAAAAATACATCCATTGGCCCCAATCACCAAAGCTCTCATACATATTTCACATAGATTTTTTTTTTTTGCACGTGTTTGTCTGTCTCAGTCTGTGCAAGAATGTATACAGGTATACAAGTACATCAGGGATTAAAACTGACAAAACCTCTCTCTCTCAAGACACTACAGTCTGACATACACACACATAATTATGAAAACATTTTCTTAATCAACCTCAGACACAAAGGACGGCTTGTATCTTATTCTCATTCACTCGGTTTCCTGGATTTGAAGGGAGGGTGAGTCTAGTCCCCGCAATCTAAAAATAGATCCCACAACCAATGCGCTCTCTCTCTCTCTCTCTCTCTCTCTCTCTCTCTCTCTCTCTCTCTCACACACACACACACACACACACACACACACACACACACACACACACACAGAGAGAGCTATACCTTTCTTTAACATACACATTAGAGTTGTCTAGTCATTAGAATAGCAAACAGGAAACTCTGTCTTTCTCTCTGTGTACAGCATGTTCTGTTCAGCCCTGTTTGCACTTCAACATCTTCACCGGTGCTATAATAAAAAAAATAATCTAGCTGCTGTAATTGACAGACACAATGCACAAGTGCTACAGCTGCAGTCATCAGTGCCAAAACTAATATAATAATGTGCACAAAACGACAGATTGTATATAAAAGCCTACAGACGTCACAGCTAGCATGTGTGTGTAAAACGCATTCAGTGGCATAGCAAACATAATATATTGTGAATGTGATGTGTACAGACACAATGATTATATAGATTGATTGCATGTACGTATGTAAATATTTCTTAGTTTTTATGGTTACATATGGACACAAGGTAGGGGACACCCTGGACAACTCATCGCAGGGCACAATCACACACGACGGACAATTTGGAAATGCCAATCAGCATGTCTTTGGACTCGGGAAAGAGCCCAGAGTATCCAGAGGAAGCCCCGAAGCACAAGGAGAACGTGCAAACTCCGCCCACAAAGGGCAGAGGTGCGAGGCAAATGTGTTAACCAATAAGCCACTGTGCCCCCTATCTCCAGTATCTCCTAATAAATATACACTATATCTATTATATCAGCTTATTACATGGTAAGAAAGGTAGATGGATATTTGTTTAAACAATAATTGTCCTATCAGTGAGTCCAGACTTACATTCCTTCTATCACTCCCTCATGTAACTATACTGGAATAAATATTTTTGATGAAACAAACCACCAGCACCTGATATTTTCTCACCTGCAGTGAGGGCTATTATGCAGTTTCTAGCCACATTCAGTAAATTACAAATTGATAGTCAATCAAAATTCAAAATCAAAATTCAAATTGTTTACATTTGATTTTGTCATTGGATTATATAATCCAGGTTATATCCAGTCTGATACTACCCAATATGATAAATCAATGAACTCCACTGAAGACCTGATGAGAATGAGGGAATTTTAGTGGGTCAGTAAGTGTGCCATTGCCTCACTGGTGCCACACACAAACCATCAGCCCAATTTAAAAGCAGTTCCACATTACAACGACCCACATCACAACTTCAAATATTCCGCAAGTGGGATATGAACATTTCTATTTATCCGTTTGGCTGATGAACAAACCACGTACAGATCCGGCAGCCCTGGGATTTAACCTTTTGGTCATCAGAATCGCATCAGAACTATTCTGCTCAGTACAAACAATTGGT
Source organism: Cranoglanis bouderius (assembly GCA_023630585.1). Classification (NCBI taxonomy): domain Eukaryota; kingdom Metazoa; phylum Chordata; class Actinopteri; order Siluriformes; family Cranoglanididae; genus Cranoglanis; species Cranoglanis bouderius. The sequence goes on from CM042569.1 coordinate 7,692,493, forward strand.
AAAAGAACAGTCATTTTTACAAAACAATCCCAGTCACAAAGAAAAAAAATCAATGCAAGAGTGGTGTTTTGCGAATGTGATCTTGATTCATCTAGCACTTGATGAACCATGGCCCATTGAATGCAGAAATTAAAATGTAAATTACATGCATATGAATTCATAATCACATGTTCAACCAGGTGCATAGTGAGGAGTCTGTTAGTACATCAGCAAGGTCACCAGCATGCGCCTGAAATTCAGGAATTAATAATTGGCTACACTGTTAGATGTCACTGTAGATTTAGCTGCACAGTACTATAACATCCTACAGTACAATACCACATTTCAATAATACAGTAAAATACCTTAGTTTACATTGCATTCTGGGTAATTTTGATTGAGCGGGAATATTTTACAGTATATTTTAGTCTCGCTGTAACCTTGCTGTAACTTGGCTGTAACATGGCTACAGTATACCAGGCAATAATACAGGATTGCTGTAAACAGCGAAAGCTGACGTCATCAAATGGCCACACAACTCCACTGGTCACCGGCTGGAAGTTCGGTACGGTTTATTTTATGGTTTTTTTTTTTAGTTATTCATGATTTTTTTTTTCAGATTTTTCATGATTTTTTTCTGATTGTACAAATAGTGTATATAGTGTACACTATACCACTACATCGTCTGTACTGTGGGATGAGACTGCAAAGTTAACGAACAGAATTAGCTGTCTGCTAGCTGTTTCACCCCGCTGCTCTCCCGTTTTCACATCTGTCTCAGTGAAGTAGCTAAGGGTTTATTTTGACCAAAAAGAGTCGATGACTGTTGGAACGGTAGAAAAACAATCCAATAAACGGCAGTGTTTAAACAAAAAGTTCCCCTCTCTTGCATGTTTTTGTTTCAGCTATATTCTTGCATACCTAAAAGGTTTTCATGCCTTATTGCACTGTAAATTGCCGATGCACTGTACTCTGGGTAACAAACACAGTACTAAATCTTTAAAATGTTTTTAATCATTTAAATGAATTTATTGAATAAAAATATTTTTGAAAAGAACATTGTTTCGATTGCTTTTTGATTTGCAATGTTATTCTGAAGTAGTATTACAATATTACTAATTATAGTTTTATATACTATATTGCCTTATATTATAAACTTATGTAATATCATAATTAGTAATTATTATAAATAGTAATAATTAGCAGTAATGCAGCAATACAGGTATTACAGTACAATATAGTATATATTGTAATATATACAATAAAATACAGTACAAACAGACCAAATTACAAAATACAGTAAAATACTGTTTTGTAATTATACAGTATTGTTCTGTATACTGCATTGCATTGCATTACACTGCACAAAATTACTGTAAATTAAAATACAGCAACTTGCTGGCAACCGTCCTGCCAGTAACTTACTGTAAATATACAAGGAAATCGTTTACAGTGTAACACAAGACAGGAACACAAAATATGTTTGTTTGAACACAGAGACAGTTTCAAAACCTGGAAAAGTCTATGTATTCTCAGTAACCAAAAGAATTTACGCTGTAAAAACTACCCGCATTTTGAAAATACCTGTGTTTCCATGCTGCATTATGAAGTTATGTGTAAGCCTGATTGTGTTTGCAGGGAAGAAGAAACTTATTTCATGAGCCTAGTAAGTCTAATCATACAGCAAAAGCACAAACTATGCAAGGTGGGCAATGCTCAATACATATTGATTGTATTAAAATAGTATTATAGGTTAGTTTGGTCTAAATGTGTTGATTCAGACAGAGCGGGTCTCATACAGAGCATTGGCATGAACATTTGATACTTTCCTATGCAATGTATGCTTGTGCCAGAATGTTGATATTCAACATATAGGAGATTCTGCAGATAAGTTGCATGTGAACATTTTTTTTTTCTGTGAGACTGGGTTGGTGAAACTCCACACAGACAGAAACTCGAGCTCAGGATCGAACTCCAGCCTCAGAGCTGTGAGGTAGCAATGCTAAAGGTGTTACACCACCATGCCACCCAATTTATAATACAGACACATCAAAATGTCACTAGTAGGTATTTGTCCACTTCCTAGGTAGCAGGTTAGAAGTAAAGGCAATGTTGAAGAAAGTCCTAAATGGTGTCTTGGATGTCGAAATGTTGCTCAGATAGGTTGCAAAACATGAGAAAAGATGTGGACAGAAACCCACTCCTTCTGACAGCAGTCACACACACAAGGACTAATAGGAGGTAGGACAAAAACTGAATTACCAGAGAAAACCTACAGCCGTGGCCAAAAGTTTTGAGAATGACACAAATATTAATTTTCACAAAGTCTACTGCTTTAGTTTTTATGATGGCAATTTGCATATACTCCAGAATGTTATGAAGAGTGATCAGATGAATTGCAATTAATTTCAAAGTCCCTCTTTGCCATGAAAATGAACTTAATCCCAAAAAAACATGTCCACTGCATTTCAGCCCTTCCACAAAAGGACCAGCTGACATCATGTCAGTGATTCTCTCGTTAACACAGGTGAGAGTGTTAACGAGGACAAGGCTGGAGATCACTCTGTCATGCTGATTGAGTTAGAATAACAGACTGGGAGCTTTAAAAGGAGGGTGGTGCTTGAAATTATTGTTCTTCCTCTGTTAACTATGGTTACCTGCAAGGAAACACGTGCAGCCATCATTGCTTTGCACAAAAAGGGATTCACAGGCAAGGATATTGCTACTAGTAAGATTGCACCTAAATCAACCATTTATCAGATCATCAAGACCTTCAAGGAGAGAGGTTCAACTGTTGTGAAGAAGGCTTCAGGGCGCCCAAGAAAGTCCAGCAAGCGCCAGGACCGTCTCCTAAAGTTGATTCAGCTGCGGGATCGGGGCACCACCAGTGCAGAGCTTGCTCAGGAATGGCAGCAGGCAGGTGTGAGTGCGTCTGCACGCACAGTAAGGCGAAGACTTTTGGAGGATGGACTGGTGTCAAGAAGGGAAGCAAAGAAGCCACTTCTCTCCAGGAAAAACATCAGGGACAGACTGCTATTCTGTAAAAAGTACAGGGATTGGACTGCTGAGGACTGGGGTAATGTCATTTTCTCTGATGAATCCCCTTTCCGATTGTTTGGGCCATCTGGAAAAAAGCTTGTCTGGAGAAGAAAGGGTGAGCGCTACCATCAGTCCTGTGTCATGCCAACAGTAAAGCATCCTGAGACTCATGTGTGGGGTTGCTTCTCAGCCAAGGGAGTGGGCTCACTCACAATTTTGCCTAAGAACACAGCCATGAATAAAGAATGGTACAAAAACATCCTCAGAGAGCAACTTCTCCCAACCATCCAAGAACAGTTTGGTGATGAACAATGCCTTTTCCAGCATGATGGGGCACCTTGCCACAAGGCAAAAGTGATAATGAAGTGGCTCGGGGAACAAAACATCAATCCTCAAGAGGCGGGTGGACAAACAAATACCCACAAACTCTGACAAACTCCAAGCATTGATTATGCAAGAATGGGCTGCCATCAGTCAGGATGTGGCCCAGAAGTTGATTGACAGCATGCCAGGGCGAATTGTAGAGGTCTTGAAAAAGAAGGGTCAACACTGCAAATATTGACTCTTTGCATAAACTTCATGTAATTGTCAATAAAAGCCATTGACACTTATGAAATGCTTGTGATTATACTTCAGTAACAGTTAGTAACATCTGACAAAAAGATCTAAAAACACTGAAGCAGTAGACTTTGTGAAAATTAATATTTGTGTCATTCTCAAAACTTTTGGCCATGGCTGTACATGGACATGGAAAGAACATTACAGGACCAAACCTCAGACCTTGGAATTATGAGACGTCAACACTACCTGCTGCCCACCGTATCCACCCTGGCATATGCTTTTTAAAAAAGAGGGAAAAAAACAGGTTTATTCACATAATTGTAGAATAACCATAATTAAAATCTTCCAACAGAGAAAATACATTAAAATCTCACCCAGAGCGGCAATTCCCAGTTGGAAAGTCAGCGGAAATAAATATAACCTAAGGTGTTGAAAATAATGGCTGGCTCTTATGTGTGCCACAGTGTTCAGTCATTTCATTAGTCATTTGACAGATTTAGTGTTCTGTGCAGTTCTCAAGCAGAGAACAGACTATAGAGATGTAGGAAATGCTTATATCATAGCCAAAACTGCTCAGAAGTAACAAAAGGCAAATCCAGCAGAGATATTAGCAAGGAGCTCAGAGCACATGATTAAACAATATGCGTATGTATCCATTAGTGTATCGTGTCAAACTGCAAGACAAGACCTACAGGGTCTAATCTTCTCTCCACCACCCTCATTATTTTAGGTAAAGTGTGACACTCTGAAGACAATCAACAGCTTCACGAAGCAGAAATACATAATATTCAAGGGCTCATCCAATCCTTTAGTTGTTTAGATTGTTTTGGAGGGGGTTATGGGCTCACACACTTTTTTTCTTTCAAAAGGTAAAATAATGTGAGATAAATCAAGATGAATCAAATGATAGCTGCCTCATAGCTTAGGAGATTCTTCTTTATAAAGACCATGGTACATGCGTACCATGTAGTCAGTATATGACAGGACTAAGAGTGTGACCTCATAAACACAGTAACACACTGCATTTAGTTACATCCACACTATATTATGGACAGAAATGCTTCCTTAATGACAGAACTTGTTAAATACGTTTTTCATCATTGGACAAAATGAAGCTGCAAATGGATGACTCAGCATTGTTTAGTTCTTCGTTTAAGGAACAGTTTGTTGAAAGGAACACATATTAATCAGTTATAGTGGATGAGTGGAGGACAAAAGACAGAGAGAGATGTCTCCACATTCTGGAGCTTATGAAACATGACAGCTTATGACAGGACTGCTTGTCAGAGCCCATCGTTGAGGGATGCGATCATAACCACTGATGGCCTCCATTGTGCCTCTGTGACAATATGAGAAACTCACGGCATATGTTCCTTTAAAGAATACTTGTTATTAGTCCATCCTGAATTATTTTAATTAATTAATTATTTCTAAAAGATAAATATGTTTATTTAACGTGTAAAGGTTTATTGGTTTGTTCAAATGCTTGGTTGTCAACTTGTGAAAGGAGTAAAAAGCAATCATGAATATGTTTGTTTGGTTTTATTTAAAGGTAAAATGATCAGCTGACATTACCTTGTATTTACTAAATACACACTGAGTTTTGGCTATTTTGACCCAAAATTAATCAACTATACTGTAATTTTTTTTTAGAATCAATTTGCATTGATGGCAGCACAGCATTAGAACCCCACAGTCCCCACAGTCTCTCATCTTTCCTATATTTTATTTATTCAAATGACAAGATTAATTGGTAAAGTTGTTATGTGTCCAACTGCATTACAGACTACCCTAATAGTTAGAGTTGATTAGCTTTTTTTTTTTTTTTTTTTTTGGAAATCAGAACTAGCAATGTATTGTTTTTCAACTTTTTAGACTCCTTTAGCAATTTCATTGTGTAAATACTGGCTGAGTTGTGCCTATGTTCTCCACAACCAACCACTGATCACCATTGTTTCCCACTGGCCAATCACTGACCACCATCTCTGGATTTTTTTTGTTTTGTTTTAAACTCTCTTCTTGACAATATTTACAAATAATAACAGTATGTTATTCCACCCAAAAGCACCTCTTTCATATTTATAGAATAGATAGAATAGATAGATAGAATTTTGGATACATGTAAATAGTCTGTGGTGCCATGACCAAAAGCAACTTCTATCGCTAAGAAATAAGACAATTTGTTATTTTCTATTCTGAACAATTATGTCCTATTCTATTCTATTATAAGAGTCAGAAAATCTTCCTTGTTTATACACACTATGTGGCCAAAAGTTTGTGGACACCTGACCATTACACCCATATGTGTTTGTTGAACATCTCATTCCAGAGTTAGTCCCTCTTTACTGTTATAATAACCTCTACTCTTCTGGGAAGGCTTTCCACAAGATTTTGGAGTGTGACTGTGGGGATTTGTGCTCATTCAGCCAAAAGAGCATTAGCAAGGTCAGGCACTGATGTTGGATGAGGAGGTCTGGGGTGCAGTCAGTGTTCCAGTTCATCCCAAAGGTGTTCAGTAGGTTTGAGGTCAGGGCTCTGTGCAGGCCACTCGATTTCTTCTACTGTACACCAACCTTGGCAGACCATGTCTTCATGGAGCTCATTTTGTGCACAGAAGCAGTGTCATGCTGGAACAGGTTTGCACCTCTTAGTTCTAGTGGAGGGAAATTGTAATGCTACAGCATACAAAGACATTCTATACAATTGTGTGCATCCAACTTTGTGGCAACAGTTTGGGGAAGAAACCCATATGGGTGTGATAGTCAGGTGTCCACAAACTTTTGGCCATATAGTTTAACAATTAATCATGAATTCAATTCAATGAATGTGCAAATTAGTCTATGACGCCCAGGCTGCAGTCTATAGTGTTACATAAACAGCGTTTATGAGTTTACAGTGTTTGTATGAGTCCAGATCAATAATAATGAATGAAAGAATACTGAGAATTCTGCAGTGTGGTTGATAATACACTTTTAGTCCAAAAGTTCTCAGCATCAATCTTAAGGACCCTAATTAAACCTTTGTTTTCAGGTATGTTTGGGGCAATCTGCAGCACCAATTATCTAGCCTGCAGAGAGACAACTCAGAGTTGTGACATGCAGAATTCAGTGTGCAGAATTCAGTACTCAGATTCAAATTTCACACACCATGGAGAGGAATGAGAGGTCAGTTACAGCACTGCACACAGTGGGAATGAGGCTTGTAACAATGGCACTGAAAACAACCCCATTCGTGCAAAGGCAGGCTTTTCAATTCATCACATTTTGCTGTGCCTCAGAGACCCGACTCATCATCGAGTGCTGACATGTTCCTACTCCACCTTCCAGTTTATGGGACTCCTGAGGGAATATGGTGAAAATGTATGACCTATATTTATTTGATGTTTTTTTCACTACCTTCCTATTGTTCTGCACAATAATACTTAGTATTACTGTATTGTACCCTAATGTAGGGCTTAGATAGCATTTAAAGCAACTGATGCATAAATTCACAATAATAATAACATAGGCTAAATGCTTTGAATGCTATGCTAAAAAAAGTGCACAAAGACCAATTAAGATGCTGAAGCAAGTGGTAAAACTAATTATGCATGGGAATACAAATGGTATGGCAGGAAATTCATCCCAATAAATGGAGATTGTTCACTCTCACTTTACTGGCCTGACTTGGACCTTTCAGCATTTTTTGTGCTACATCATCTGGACTGGAAATAACCAGCACTGCCCTGGGCTTGCCCTACCATTATTCCACTTTCAACAAACCTTCTGGTTATTAAAACACGACCAGACCAGGGTTCATTACAAGGAATGATTCTGCTAAATTTGGAAATTTCTCTCTGAGCCAACCAGAACCAGAATTGCTTCAAAGTGGACTGCCAGATTGGACTGGATGTGTATGGAAACCAAATATGGTTGAAGACCTGTCTGATTTAGGCTACTGTAAACAATCCAAATCATGTTCGTCAATCCAATGTGTTAAAAATAGTACAGCCGGTATGAGATAACCCAATCTGGCAACACCAGATTAAAATCCAGCCGCAATGAATGCTATAAATAGATCCACAAAAAAAAGGCACCAGTCCAAAGACTACTGCAGCGTTGTTCTCACTTTAATACAGACAGGAAGCTTTAGGCTACGTTTCAAATTACATACATACTACTACCACAGTCAACAGTAGTACACATAGTACATTACCACTGTACCTATGGTCTCCTGTCGTGGTGTGCTATTAAGTGTGCTGATTGGGACGACTCCCGAAATGGGTAGATCATTGTGTACAAAACCGCATAACACACAACGCTACTGAATAGTGGCCAGTGTCAGAATGCTACTCCAGCTATATTTAGTACAGAACAACATCCCTGCTTATATGCCATATTGCGGTTTGGCAGCGACCTGGAGGCGGTATCGGTGTTTTCGGAGTGAAGGGGTGTGAGGCCGCAAATAAAAGCCCTGTAAATCTGCCTGATGAAAAGCAAAAACGCAGCAATGCGGTCAGTAATCAGTAAAATAATCATAATAATAACAAGGCGGCTTTAAATCCAATGAAACGTCACATAGTAAGAAGAAATTATGAGATTTTGTAAACGAAAGCGCTAATGTGGGGTTGAGCACCGTGTGTGTGTGTGTGTGTGTGTGTGTGTGTGTGTGTGTGTGTGTGTGTGTGTGTGTGTGTGTGTGTGTGTGTTCATTCGGGAGAAGTGCAGCTGAGGCGCTGGGCTTCGCTCATGTCCCAGTAAACTCTGTTTAGTTTACATTCAGCGTCCAACTTCCAGCTTTTGATCTTTTTGGGTAAGGGTTAAATGCTATAATCGCCTAGACATGACCACGCCTCCTGATAACAATGTCACTTTGGACCACGCCCCCCGCACCCAGTGGCATCCAAGAGTCTCATAAGTATTATGAAGTGATAAATAAGTATAACTGCGTGTGCTGTTGGTTTGGTTTTGTGTGATGCACTTTCCCTTTTCCCCCCCGACCTTGTGTTTGACTTCATCCCCAAATCAAATCCCATTGTACTAATCAGCAGCCCATGTGTCAACACAGTGCGCCACCCCTGGTGCTGCAAAATAGTAAGCTCTGATGGTGTACTGGTGTATGGTGTATGTTAACATAATATTTACTGCGGCTTGTTGCGTTCAGCTGAAGTTGTTCAGAGCTCTGGGTTGTTCAGAGCGCACCCACCTTACAGATGTGGAAGTGCTCCGCCATGAGGGTCTCCTGGATGTCCAGCTCGCGCGGAGTCGCTGCTGCAGTGGGAGTTCCAGCAGCGCTGCCGCACGACGGAGAGCCTCCAGCACTGGCCGGAGACGACGTGGTCAGACCGTCCAACACCTTCCGGAACTTCTTCATGGTGTTTCTTCTTCTTCTTCTTCCTCTTCTTCTTCTTCTTCTTCGTCTTCTTCTTCTTCTTCTTCTTCTTCTTCTTCTTCTTCTTCTTCTTCTTCTTCTTCAATAGGTTCCGCTGTTCTTTTCTGAGCACTCAAAAATCTACCGCAGAGACGATTAAAGCGGCATAGACGAGGCTGCTGGTAGCACAAGAGCGCAACAAACCCTCCCCTCCTTTAGAGAACCGAGAGACTGCCGAGCTCTCTGCTTCCTCTCGCTTTTATATCATTCACGTGCAATTCAAAAAGTCACAGAGGGACATCATCTTAAGAGCCAAAGCGCCCCAAAACGTCGGAGAGAAAAAAAAAACACGCACACACGCACACATACACGCACACACACACAGAGCGGAGGGGTTTCATACGCGTTAAAGCGCAGCTACGCGATACAGAGAAACTTCATGTTAGTTATGCAGGACGTCTGCATCACACCCAGCTCGAGGCACTGATAATCGAGCTAGCTCAGAGACGCAGATGAGGAAGAGGAGAGGCACCGCAAAGAGACGTAGTTTCCTTCCGTCCCTGAACTCGCCACGCGACGACTAAACTGTTCAACTTTTAGCGCGAACTGTCGCGAGAGGATGAGGAACGTGAGGAGGGAAAGAAGTAGGCAGTGGATCTCTCTCGCTCGCTCGCTTTCTCTCTCTCTCGCTCCCGCAGTCGCTCTCCGTGGTGCTGAAAGCCCGAGCGCCAGAGGCCCCGCCCCCAATTGATGCTATTGGGGCAGGCGTTTATGATTAAGCGCGCAGAGGAAAGCGACTTTGCTGTGCGTCATTATAAGGCATTGTTGCGCGTCGCGCAGACGCACAGTTGCGTGTGTGATTGCGGGACAGGATTATTTCCTCCTCCTCGGTCCCATTGAAGACGACCACGTCGTCGTGGCTACAGGGTTAAAACTTCCTGAAGCTGTTTTCGACCTGTGAATCAAAGGTTTAAACGCTGTAGAGAGTGCTGCAACACCAGATAGGTGGTCTGCGGGGTTGCCAGATTAGATGGAGTAAAAAATTCCCGATCTAGCACCAGTAGTAGGTGTGTAACACAATGCCATGATCTCTATCTCTATCTGTTTAGTGCTCCAAATATCTGAATTTGTATTCAGGTTTTATTTGTAATCTGGGAATGGTCTAAACTGGAAATTATTTTAAATTAAATATCTAACCTACCACTATTCCAGGAAACACTAGAAAACACCCCAGAGGTAGAAATGCCAGTGCTGTCAGCATTGTATGTGAATTCTGGTTCCTCATATGACTTGAGAGATGTGATATCAAATCCTGCTCTCATTTTTGTTTGGACCTGCCTTAATGAATTTACTTGGTTCTATTTCTCAAATATAAACAAATTAGTCATTTAAACCACCACAACCCTAACCTGACCAGGCAGTTACTAAGGTCTGCTGGATGTGGCCTTTAGGTGCGCTTCATATCTGACCACCAATATGAAAGTAAAAACCTCTCACTTGCACAACATTTTGTTTTGTTGATGTTGTTGTTGTCTTTTGGATTCCAATCCTAAATTGTAGCCTCAACCCACTCTTTAAAATAAAGGTTCTTCAATGGTTCTTTACAGCACCTTAGCTTCTGCAAATAACCTTCTTGTGAAGAAACATTTTTCATTGTATAGGGTTCTTGAGTTGAGCTATATGGTTCTGTGGAGATTAAAGAATTCTTTATGTTTCATTATAGGTTCTTCAGATCAGTGTATTGGTTCTTATATGTATGTCTGCATCTGCCAAATGCCATAAATGTATATACAGTATCTCACAAAATTGAGTACACCTCTCACATTTTTGTAAATATTTTATTATATCTTTTCATGGGACAACACTAAAGAAATGATACTTTGCTACAGTGTAAAGAAGTGAGTGTACAGCTTGTATAACAGTGTAAATTTGCTGTCCCCTCAAAATAACTCAACACACAGCCATTAATGTCTAAACCGCTGGCAACAAAAGTCAGTACACCCCTAAGTGAAAATGTCCAAATTGGGCCCAAAGTGTCAATATTTTGTGTGGCCACCATTATTTTCCAGCACTGCCTTAACCCTGTTGGGCATGGAGTTCACCAGAGCTTCACAGGTTGCCACTGGAGTCCTCTTCCACTCCTCCATGACGACATCACAGAGCTGGTGGATGTTAGAGACCTTGCGCTCCTCCACCTTCCGTTTGAGGATGCCCCACAGATGCTCAATAGGGTTTAGGTATGGAGACATGCTTGGCCAGTCCATCACCTTTACCCTCAGCTTCTTTAGCAAGGCAGTCGTCATCTTGGAGGTGTGTTTGGGGTCATTATCATGTTGGAATACTGCCCTGCGGCCCAGTTTCCGAAGGGAGGGGATCATGCTCTGCTTCAGTATGTCACAGTACATGTTGGTATTAGCTCCCCAGTGCCGGCAGCACTCATGCAGCCCCAGACCATGACACTCCCACCACCACCATGCTTGACTGTAGGCAAGACACACTTGTCTTTGTACTCCTCAGCTTTTTGCCACCACACATGCTTGACACCATCTGAACCAAAGTTTATCTTGGTCTCATCAGACCACAGGACATGGTTCCAGTAATCCATGTCCTTAGTCTGCTTGTCTTAAGCAAAGTGTTTGTGGGCTTTCTTGTGCATCATCTTTAGAAGAGGCTTCCTTCTGGGATGACAGCCATGCAGACCAATTTGATGCAGTGTGCGGTGTATGGTCTCAGCACTGACAGGCTGACCCCCCCCACCCCTTCAACCTCTGCAGCAATGCTGGCAGCACTCATACATCTATTCTGCAAAGCCAACCTCTGGATATGATGCTGAGCACGTGCACTCAACTTCTTTGGTCAACCATGGCGAAGCCTGTTCTGAGTGGAACCTGTCCTGTTAAACGGCTGTATGGTCTTGGCCACCGCGCTGCAGCTCAGTTTCAGGGTGTTGGCAATCTTCTTATAGCCTAGGCCATTTTTATGTAGAGCAACAATTCTTTTTTTCAGATCCTCAGAGAGTTCTTTGCCATGAGGTGCCATGTTGAACTTCCAGTGACCAGTATGAGAGAGTGTGAGAGCGATAACACCAAACTTAACACACCTGCTCCCCATTCACACCTGAGACCTTGTAACATTAACTAGTCACATTAAACCGGGTAGGGAAAATGGCTAATTGGGCCCAATTTGGACATTTTCACTTAGGGGTGTACTCACTTTTGTTGCCAGCAGTTTAGACATTAATGGCTGTGTGTTGAGTTATTTTGAGGGGACAGCAAATTTACACTGTTATACAAGCTGTACACTCACTACTTTACATTGTAGCAAAGTGTCATTTCTTCAGTGTTGTCCCATGAAAAGATATAATGAAATATTTACACTTTTGTGAGATACTGTATATATATATATATATATATATATATATATATATATATATATATATATATATATATATATATATATATATATATATATATATATATATATATATATATAAAAGGTTCTCCTGGCATCACGCTCCGCATCACTCTCCGCTGAACATTGACAGCTCCTTCGTAGAGATCGTCAAGAGCACCAAATTCCTTGGTGTTCACCTGACAGAGAACCTCACCTGGTCCCTCAACACCAGCTCCATAACCAAGAAAGCCCAGTAGCATCTCTACTTTCTGCAAAGGCTGAAAAAAGCCCATCTTCCACCCCTCATCCTCACCACATTCTACAGAGGAACCATTGAGAGCATCCTGAGCAGCTGCATCACTGCCTGGTTTGGAAATTGCACTGTATCGGATTGTAAGACCCTGGATTGGGGTCTCTCTTCCCTCCATCATAGACATTTACACCATACGCAGCCTTCGCAAAGCCACCAGCATTGTGGATGATCCCACACACCCCTCACATAAACTCTTCACCCTACTGCCATCTGGAAAAAGGTACCGAAGCATTCGGGCCCTCACAGCCAGACTGTGTAACAGCTTCTTCCCCCAAGCCATCAGACTCCTCAATACTCAGAGACTGGTCTGACACACGCACACGCTGTGTCTGTTATATCAGACATTTCCATACTAGAATTTTGTACTGGTCGGCGCTACACTGTCACTTACTGTGCCTATTGTTCCTGTTTTAGTAGTTACTGTACTGTCTTGTGTTGTTAACCCACGTTTGCACGTGCACTTTATGTAAAAATATGTAGGTCTTATATAGTTCTATGTCGTCTCATGTGGTTAGTGTACTGTTTTATGTAGCACCATGGTTCTGGAGGAATGTTGTTTCATTTCACTGTGTACTGTACCAGCTGTATATGGTTGAAATGACAATAAAAAGCCACTTGACTTGACTTGACAAAGAACCTTACTTTGGTTCTTTAACGCACTAACTTAGGTGTTTTTTTAGAGAATTTATTAACCATTTCTGGGTTCTTTAAAGCACAAGTAAATAGATGGTTCTCTAAATAACTTGAGAGTAAAAGGTTCTTTGTTCAACTTAAAAAGGTTCTCCTATGGCATCAGGATGAAAAACCCTTTTTGGTTCTAGTTGGAACCTTTATTCTTAAGAGTGCAGATGATCTGTGAACCTTTCTGGCAAACTTTCATCCAAAAAACTCCTATTCGTGTCTGTATTTGTAACCCTATACTGTAGTATTTATCTTACTACACCCACGTATGCACTCACTGAGCATATACAGTATTTGGAAGTCAAGGGTGTGGCAAAATTATGAATTAAACAATTAAACCACCCTCCTTCTCTCCTTCCACAGGCTATCTAAAATTTTAGCTTTTCCAGTGGCTGGTATGGATGAGTGACAGCCCTGGAATTAGTGGTGGTGTGTGTGTGTGTGTGTGTGTGTGTGTGTGTGTGTGTGTGTGTGTGTGTGTGTGTGTGTGTGCGCGCATGACCCTGCTGAGACTAAACCTCATGGCTGGAAATTGCATAAGCACTTACATCATCGGCTTCCGATGCCACTGGCATGGATTACATACTGCAGACTCACAAACATGTGTGGCTCCCTTTCTCACATTTCATCCAGGAACAACACAAGACCAACAAGAAAAAATAATCCAGTCTGGTAAAATAATACTAATTACACATGTCGACCAAGTGAGTAGGGGTACAATTTTATGACATATAATGAAAACATGTGTTTCAAATACACACCATGCACCCAAAGCCTCATCTACTCTACAATTTGCTTCACCTCCTATGCCGAATTAGATGTTATGCTTTTAAATTCAGTAGCATACCAGAGAATTCACCAAACTGTGAAATTCAAAAGAAAGCCATATTGTTTATACATGTTTCCAAATTCCCTGATGCCCCCACAGGGAAATGTCACGTGACTTTGTAGGCTTTACAGATAAATCAATGAATGGCATCTTATGACCTGTTTCTCATTATCCCTGCCTAAACCTCAGCAGGTATTTTCCAGGGTGTAGTGGCGCAAGTCATTATCCTGATGCTGTCATTGACTACATGAGAAACGGGTTCTTTTTTAAAGAATGTCTCCAGGGCGAAGGCAAAGCCCCCAACATAGTTGAGCTCTTGTCCGTCTGCCTATATGCTGTGATTTGGAACACTGTTTTGCATGTCAGATTGGGGAGATAGATGTATATTCACTTCCAAACACTAATATTTCCATTAATTTTCATTAGCTACATTACTCCTATAAATAATATGAAGCGTAAAACTGGACCAAAATATTTTTTATAGACTTGACTCATGCAGCATCACTACGTTTCTTTTTAATCAAACAGACTAGACTTGAGCCTGCATGCACTGTGTATTGTTATGTCCATGTGCTGTAACACACCTTTAATCACTCTTCAATACATTATTAACAAGCTCTTCCTAGGTCAGAACATAGATTTGGTGTCACTTACTTAATCTAGTAAAGCAATAGGAGTGTTTTACCCACACTCTGCTACCCACACTCATGCACCTGGCAGAGGTGGGTAGTAATGCACTACATTTACTTTGTTACATTTACAGTGCTGTGCAAAAGTTTTAAGCACCCTATTTTTTTTAGTACAAAGTTTTTTATAGATTTTTCATTTTATGACTTCTACATAATCAAGTCAGTACAAAAAACACTTTAGATTCCCAAACATTAGTTTCCTAGCACAAAATGAAATGTTGCAGAAAAATGTTTAAAGAAAGCAGCATATTACGTAAGAGACACTTTTCAGACAAAAAACACAATGAAGGCTGCTGGGTTTTGCTGCAAACATAAGAAGAGAGTGCGAAAGTCAAAGTCTCCAGAAGAACTGTGGCTGGTTCTGCAAGATGCTCAATAAAACTTACCAGCTCATTTCCTTATAAAACTGCACTAATTGTACTGGAGACTTCTATTTTAATTTTAATTTTAATTTTTCCTTTTTTTTGTCACACCAAATATTGACTTTGTTTCATTTACTGCTCTTTACTGTATTCTTTTATGTAGAATAATAGATAATAATATAATTATTTTGAAGGCATCTTTGCTCTACAAAATTTCTTTGTATGTGCCTAAGACTTTTGCACAGTACTGTACTTGAATAACTTTTTGAAGAAAAGATACTTTTAAGAGTAGGTTTAACTGGCCATACTTACACTCTTACTCAAGTTCATTTTTAGACACACATATGTACTTTTACTTCGCTACATTCGGTGGCGTTCCTCCGTTACTGTTAAATGTTAATGAATATATGTAGTTTTAATAATTAGTTTATATCACGTATAATGAGGACAAGAGTCTCACGATACACTGCAGTGGTCTGAATGTGGACGCAACAACCGCTCACATTTTTAGCGGCTCAGTCCTGGAAAATAATGGCAGGACACACACACACGCACACACACACACACACACACACACACACACACACACACACACACACACACACACACATACACACACACTCACACACACATACTAACAAAGACAAACACTCACTCTCTCTCTACACACACTTCCTCTTCTGTTCTGTTCCATAGTCATAACCTGTCAGCATCTGCATTTAAACAAGACAACAGAGAACAGAAGAACGTTATCTGTTGTCTTGTTTAAATGCAGATGCTGACAGGTTTGTGTTGTTAACATTTAAAAATAAAGACAGTCAAATGTTGGGAAAATGTTTGTTTTTTGGTGTGTGTGTGAGATTTTGTGTTGAAAATGACAGGTTCTGTGTTATTGTACCCATCAAAGGACTGGGATATGCTGCTTCATCTTGAACCCAGGTTTTACAGTATATCATATAAACAGAACAGACAGACTTTCAAGGAGAAGTGTGACTTGCAGTTCTCCATGTAGTCTGAGATTCAGGATTTTCCCTTCATTTTAATCAGATCCAAAATAACTAGTAACTTGCAACTTGAGTAGTTTTCTCACTGGACACTTTATTACTCTTACTCAAGTAATTATTAACATCAATACTTTTACTGTTACTTGAGTAATTATTTTTATACGTAGTTTTACTTGTACTTGAGTAAATTTTTGGCTACTCTACCCACCTCTGCTTGCTGGATGTATTACAGGAGAAAGCTCCTTGTTGAAAGAATCTTTGAGGGCAATGAAAAAGCAACATAATCCTCTTCACCACTCCCATGGGGCAAATGACAACCAAGATAACGTGGCTGCCAAGACAACACTGCAGGAGAATGCATGCTAATATCTACATTTAAACCTGCAGACAAGGATTAGGGAGCTTGAGCACATGAGGTGTTCCCAGCAAGACATGAAATTAGGGAGTTGTGAATAGGAGTGCTATCACAGAATGCTAACAATGAATAAGAAGAGCAGGGTAGGCCATTCGGCGTGAGCTTTAACTGAGTTTATCTATCACTAGCACTTTTCTAAGGTTCTAATGTTCTAAACATGCCTTGTGCTTCCATGAGTAAATGATGTGATAGGCTCCAAGCTCGCCTTCGACCTTGTGTAGGATAATTGGTATGGAAAATGGGTGGAAGGATGGACGGATATGTTACTGTACAGATATACAGTGCCCTCCACTAATATTGGCGCCCTTGGTAAACATGAGCAAAGAAGGCTGTGAAAAACTGTCTTTATTGTTTAAGCTTTTGAAACACAACACAGGTTTATCAAAAACAAAACAAAACAAACAAACAAAAAAAAAAAACAATTATTGGCACCCCATGAATTCATATGAGAAAAATAGATTTGAAGTATATTCCCATTGATATTTTACTTTTTTTAGTACACCTGTGTGACTAGGAACAGGAAATTGTTCAACCATGACTTCCTGTTTCACAGGGGTATAAATATGAGTATAAATATATAAATTCCCTTAGTCATTCATAACATTGGGTAAGACCAAGGAATATAGCTGTGATGTGCAGCAAAAGGTTGTTGAGCTTCACAAAATGGGAAGTGGCTATAATAAAATAGCACAAGCATTGAAAATGCCGATTTCCACCATCAGGGCAATAATTAAGAAGTTCCAGTCAACTAGAAATGTTATGAATCAACCTGGAATTGGACATGTGCCTATATTGTCTCAACGCACTGTGAAGAGGATGGTTCGAGTGGCCAAAAAATCTCCAAGGATCACAGCTGGAGAACTGCAGAAGTTAGCTGAGTCTTGGGGTCAGAAAGTCTCCAAAACTACAATCCAAAGTCACCTACATCACCACAAGTTGTTTGGAAGGGTTTCAAGAAAAAAGCCTCTACTCTCATCCAAAAACAAATTCAAGCATCTTCAGTTTGCCAGACACTACTGGAACTTCAAATGGGATCGGGTTCTATGGTCAGACGAAACCAAAATAGAGCTTTTTTGGCAATAAACACCAGAGGTGGTTTTGGCGCACACAGAGAGGAAGCCATATGGAAAAGTATCTCACGCCCACGGTTAAATATGGTGGTGGCTCTTTAATGTTTCGGGGCTGTTTTTCTGCCAGAGGACCTGGACATTTTGTTAGGATACATGGCATTATGGAATCTATCAAATATCAACAGATATTAAATGCAAACCTGACTGCCTCTGCCAGAAAGCTTAAAACAGGCCGTGGTTGGATCTTCCAGCAGGACAATGATCCAAAACATACATCAAAATCAACACAAAAATGGTTTACTGACCACAAAATCAAGGTCCTGCCAATGGCCATCCCAGTCCCCTGACTTGAAACCCATAGAAAAAATGTGGGGTGAACTGAAGAGGAGAGTCCACCAGTGTTTGAAGGATCTGGAGAGATTCTGTATGGAGGAATGGTCTCAGATCCCTTGCCATGTATTCTCTAACCTCATCAGGCATTATAGGAGAAGACTCAGAGCTGTTATCTTAGCAAAGGGAGGTAGCACAAAGTATTGACTAAAAGGGTGCCAATAATTGTTGCACACATATATTTAACAAAGTTTTTTTTGGTAAAACCTGTGTTTTGTTTGCAATTGTTTGATATCCATGAGCGCAGAGTGTTTTTGTAACTTTGTTTAACAAAAGATCAAAAGGTTAAACAATAAAGACAAATTTTCACAGCCTTCTTTGCTCATATTTATCAAGGGTGCCAATATTAGTGGAGGGCGCTGTGTATTCATTATATTCAAGCTGTATTCAAGCTATAATAATGTTCCAGGTCCTCCAGTTTCCTCCCACCTCCTAAAAACATGCCAATAGCTGAATTGGCTATGATAAATTAAGTGTGTGTGTGTGTGTGTGTGTGTGTGTGTGTGTGTGCATGGTACTGTGCAATTAACTGCCAACCCATCCAGGGTGTCCCACATTGTGTCCTTGTGTTCCCGGGACAGACTCTGGATCCATCATGAACCTGACCAGGATAAAGTGGTTATTGGAAGTGAGTGAGAGTGACAAATGAGTTTCTGAATAATCTAACAGACACAGTGTTGTAATTGTAATCACAGTTACTCAAAAAGTAATACAGTCTAATAAATAGAAATGTAAAACAGTGCAAACTGCATTTTTGTTTTTCACTTGAAATGCATATCAAGTTTAAATTTCAAATTTAGAGTGATTTCAAATTACTGTATGTAAAAAAAAAAATATTGTTATTTGGCAAATATATGCTAGTTCACCTTTATTTTTGATACAGAACTCAAAGACTGGATTCATGTTTATGCAATTAACATCTTTTTCATTATTATTTTAAAAAATATACAGCTAGGAGACAACTACAAGATACGCAGATTGATTTTCCTAGGAACCTAGACCAAATATCAAAATAACAACAAAAAAAAAAAAATGTATTAGCCACCACTATTTTAGCATTAAAAACATTAGCTAGCTACTATTCAATTCAATGAGCTTTATTGGCATGTCCATTACAGCAGTTATAGTACTGCCAAATCTACTAGCTAGCAGAGGCACAGGTTGTGGTTTAACATTTATTCAGAGCTTGCAGTTCGTTTGGATTAAACAGACCAATAGCTAGCTATTCTGGATTAAACATCTAGCTAGCTAGCAATAGACTAAAATAAAGCATGGAGGAATTTAACTATAATTTTAAATTAAAATGTAATATGCAACAGATTACAGTTTTGTATACCTAGGCTTCCTTTGACAAACACACACACACACACACACACACACACACACACACACACACACACACACACACACACACACACACACACACACACACACACACACACACACACACACACACACACACACCTACATATATATGCACACATTTAAAAAATCCCCTGTCAGCTGTCTGACATGCCCTTGGGTCCATGTCATTCACGCTTAATATGCATGTGTAATTGTGTTCTTCTGTCGCAGTGTGATACACTACCTATTGGCAGGGTAAGTGGAACATGTCAGAGGAATGTGAAAATGAGGTGTGCATATTCAAGAGTGTGTACAAGCATGTAGAAACCACTGAGGCCAATGAAAAAACGGTAACCTTAATGATAATGGAAACATTTTAATCAGAACATACTGTATAAAAACCATCATGTTGAACAATCACTACACAAAAGTGTTCCACTTTTCCCAACCTACTGATAGATAAATAAATAAATAAATAAATAAATAAATAAATAGAAACCAAGGAAGTATCAGAATAAGAGGTTCGCTGCTGTGGTCATAAATCACCCGTTTGGCTGAATATGATTACTTAAAGGTAATTGTTGGTTTCAAGATTGGCCGCCTTTGTGTGACCGTCCATATATTACAGCTTCCACGGCAGCAATCAGGGGTCTTTGGATAGGGCAGTGACTCATGATCATCATCCATTGTTCTTTAATGAAGGCCAAGATTTAATGAAACCGGATTGGATTTTCCTAATTACTTCACAGTAACGTCTCTTCAGAGCGTATAATAAAGTTTTTTTTTTTTCCCCAAAAGAGAGTTCATTTTTATTTCAAGTTCATTTATTTATAAAGCACATTTAAAAACAGCCACAAGACTGACCAAAGTGCTGAACATTAAAATCAACCCATAAACACATAAAACAGAAGGAATAAGACATATAAATTTAAAACCAAAGAAATAACAAATAAACAAAGACCAGGCTGGGTATTGAACTATAGACTCAATGCCCTAGAGAGTATAGATTGTTTAGTGAATGCTGCAACACACACACACACACACACACACACACACACACACACACACACACACACACCATAAAAAAAAACCAAGTAACGAATATAGATTAGCAGTGGTTGTCTTAATAAATCCACAACAGTAACAGCTATGTAAACAGTGTTTTAGATCTCAACCACCCCCATTTAACATCACTCGTATTCACTATAATGGTGCTCCAGCCAGAGCAGGGATGTGACACAATGACACTATCTGTATCTGTATCTGTGTCTGTATCTGTATGTGGATTTAAACATGAAGTGGGCGTGGTCTAAATCAGAAGACTGGGGGGGGGGGGACAGAGGTAGAAATGCCATCTATGAATTCTGGCTCTGACAGTCCCTCAACCTCAGCTACACTCTCACTCCAGTTCATAACTAGAGATGTGTGCAGGATTGTTTTGGGGTTTTTTTCATCCCACCCACGCAGTTATTATTTTTACTTGTACCTGTCTGTGATATATTCTTGGTTTTATTTTCAAAATATAAACAAAGGAGCCTAATTAAACCATCACAACCCTGTCTAGACAGTTATTAAGGAAAGCTGTAAATGCATCATACAGCGTCAAACATTGATGTTAATAAGCATGGACTTCCTTTGTCCTGCATACTTCATATCTGACACCAACATGAAAGTAAAAACCTCCACAGTGTTTTTGTTGCATCTCCCGATGCACACCTCTGAATCTCAACCAGATGCCTTGTGATCATTTCTCGCAAACTTTCTATATCTGTTTATTCAGAATAATGTATTCATATTCAGTTACATTACTGTATTACTATAGCAATAATGGCAATCATGAGCTTTCATGCAACCTAAACCACCTATTTTGGTTCTACTGTATTCTTTTTTTTAACGTAAGGCTTTTGCACTGTCAGACTTTTATGTGTCCATTCTTCTATGGATTCCTCTACAAAAAAATAGTAATAGCTACAAAACCATTTGTTATGGCTAGAATTCTCTAACAGGTGATGTCCTCCCACATTGTTGTTGTACAATACCACTGCCACATCAGCAAATTGGCACACAATTGCAGTTTGGCCATGCCTTCATGGAGCCTCCAGCTACTTTCACTTGTCCGCTCAGTATCGATCTTGCTGCCTATGTGCTCCCACTGTTTTTTGGACAAAGCATTATCCAAAGCACCCCAGCAGAAAGTTTGAAAAGAAGCCAATTCTGAAAGGAGAAATATGCACTCACAGGAGGTGCAGGAGCTCCAGCAAGTGAAGCTAGCAAGTGCACAATGAGACAAGATACAGACAGATATAAACAAGCCAGAAAAGAAAAACAGAGGTGGATGTAAGGTGAGCGTGAGAGAAAAAAAAAATGAAAAGAGAGGGTGCAGCAGACGCCCTAATGGCAACAGCGTTCTGCTTCCAACTCTGACTCATTATGAATGCATTTTAGACTGATGCTGAAAACTCTCATAAGAATGGATTCATCCCTCCATCATGACACTTCCTTTTTATCCACCTTTCATCTGACATGATTGCAGCAGCTCAAAGGTTCAGTTAGAGACCTGATGAATAAGCCCAGATGAATACACACTCTAAAAGAAAAACTGCATTCTGGCCTCCATGTACTTCATCTCATCACTGGGCTGAATCCATCCTTTGAAATCAGACTGTGACTGAAAAACAAACAGGAGGCATTTCAGCGTTTCCATTTTCACCATCTAGAACTTCTGGACAAAATGTTCACAGATGTTGCTATGAATTCACACCACGGACATTAAAGTTGAACTGAAAAGAGTTTTGCTTTCATTTTCACAAGAGGGTTCTTCAAGCGTTCTTTGACTAATTAGCTTTCTAAAGGGGTTCTTGCTGGAACCATCTCACAAAACAAAACGAGAACCTTTTTTTTTTTTTTTTAAAGCTTTGTTCACACTAATGTGGACACATTTAAAAACTAAACCTTTCTCAGTTTTAGCTTTCCATCCAAACAAGAAACAAAACAAAACAAAACAGCAATTACTGTATAATTGCAGGCACACTCCACATCAAACTGCTTAAGCAGTGTAAACTTGAAGGAAACAAGGAAACATTTCCTCTTTTTTTTTTTTTTTTTTTTTTTTTTTTTTTAAAGAAAAGCGTTAAATTGCCTTAATTTTGAAATTGTATTCATCTGAAATATTCCAGAATATGTCAGAAATTCTCAAAGTGCAAACTGAGCCAGCTGCCATGTTGATTACTCTGGGTGTTTCAGAATTCTCTTTTACCTCAAGAGCCAATCAGCAGCACCTTCTTTCATATTGCTTGATTGCAGCTAGAAGAAACAGTTCCCAACTATCAACCTGTGGCTCACCGAGCTTTCAGACACCTTAAACAAACAAGGTTCTCAATCAGAAAAAGAAACAATTTGATCAAATTTTGTTGCACACAATCGGCTTTCTTTTTTTTTCCTGTAAGAGGTGGTTAATTGTGTGTTGTTCAATGTCTTTGTCAGTCTGTTCTTTCTATTTTGTGTTATCTATAACACCAAGTGCAGATTGTATTTATGACATCTCTCACTGAAAATGTATCAAAGAGAACAGAATGACATTTGGATGGAAAAACCTTAGGAAAAGTCTATATTAAGTGCAGGCATGGATTAAGAGAGTGTAGAATTTTCATCACATAGCATGAGAGTGAAAGACCACTTGACGTCAATCCATCAAATGATCAGAGCTATAAGTACCTTCTGGATGAGTGCACTGTGCTTATAATAATGACAGCTCATACATGGCACCCGCTGTTAAAGAAAAGTCTTGTTACTCTTAGTAAAAGCCACAAATGTTCGAAAATTAAAGTGGGAAAAAGACTGAACGAACGTCACCTTGTACTGATGTCTGCAGAGTTCACACACAGTACTGAGTGTGTCTCAGAGAACAGCCCAGCAGGGAAATGGGAGCTTGACGTCCATTTCCTGTCACCATGTAATTAGTGTCACTGTTACACAGCCACCAGATTGACTCATCAGATGCTCCAACTCCATGATGGATGCAGGAAGCATCAGTGATAAACTATCCATTCAGTAATGCTACCGATGTTATCGGTAAATGGTTGTGTGTGTGTGTGTGTGTGTGTGTGTGTATGTGTGTGTGTGTGTGTGTGTGTGTGTGTGTGTGTGTGTGTGTGTGTGTGTGTGTGTGTGTGTGTGTGTGTGTGTGTGTGTGTGTGTGTGTGTGTGTGTGTGTGTGTGTGTGTGTGTGTTCTCAAGAGTCAGGGCAAGAGGTAATTGCTGACACAACTGAACATGGCTGTCAACTCATCTAACCCTACAACACCTTTCATTTCTTGCTTTTTAATTAGACAAATCTTTGTTACGCCTGGAATGAAATGAATTCAAATGATATCCTCTGTGGTTGACTGATAACAAGCTGATTAAGTGCATCGCCTGTTGTTTCATTAACTATAGTGGCCTCTGAGTCACCTGGCACCATTTTGAAGCCCTGCTGATAGACTTCCTAGTTAAAGAGCGAAGTGGAGTCTTCTCGGTCCTGCTAACAATGAGGGAAGTGCACTGTTTATCGATTTAGGACTCGATTGGCTTTACTAATTGAGCAACGCTGGCAGGAGGCTTGGTGAGGGTGGGCAGGTTTGTCCTTTGAGGCATTTCTCCAATTTGCATATAAATGGGCTGGTAAACACATCGTCGCCATTAGCAGAGCGCTTGATTGGCTCAGAGGAGAGGGTAATGAATGCCTTCCCCTTTCCGATTAGCATGGCAGCAAGCGTTTAATTTAGGTCCAAAAAGCACCATGTTTAGACACAGTGGAACAGATGGGCAAGAAATTTCAATTGCATTTCAGATTTCAAACGAATAAACAAGCCGTAACACCTTTAACATCTAAAACTAACAAATAACCATCGAACGAAAACAACTGCAAGCACTGTGAAGCATTTTAGAAGCAGAGGACACAAAAAGATGATTGGGATGGGGTGGGTATTGATTACAGTGTCCAAATGAAACCACGGAGTTAGTGTAGCAATAAAGAATCTTGAATCTTACTTAATCTTATACTGAAATTATCTTTATAAGATGTGCATTAATCCAGCATAGCAGACACACAAAAAAATGGGTGATGGGTAATTAAATAATTATGGTAGTCTGAATACATTCAGTTGTGTAATGTGTAGTAATGTATTGTCTTTGGTTACTTAATGTGTAATTTACAGCCACTTTTAAAAGTAAAGACAAGAGAGATGCAGCAAAACCTGATACAGAAAAGTCATGCCCTGTGGAATATTGGCAACATGCATTCATCTGGCAGATACATTTATACAGAATGATTTACAAGTGAGGCAGAATCCAATACCAGCATAGAGCTTAAGAGTCAAGGGTTAAGTAAACCAAGTAAACCAGTAAACCAACAGCAGCTCTGTCCTAGCTCAAGTCCTTCTTGAACTACTACTGAGCTACTTCTCAAATGCACACAAATGTACACAACACAACATACAGTATATTTTAGTTTCCAGTGCAGAAAACTCCAGAGATACAGTATGAAGTTGCAAACCACAATCTGTTTTTTAATATAAGTCTAAAGAGGTAAGTGGGTGGCACTGGGGCTATTTCCAGGATGAAGTCTTCTCTCCAATATTGACTCATACCAGTTGCGCATACAGAACTGCCTGTTAAACACCAGAAATAATTTGCTGGAATGAACTGAAGATGTAAGCATCTTAGCCAGCCTTCAATCAACACACATCCAATCAAGAAAATGACTATTTCTTTCTCTGCATCAAATATGCAT
This sequence comes from Cranoglanis bouderius, assembly GCA_023630585.1. Lineage (NCBI taxonomy): Eukaryota > Metazoa > Chordata > Actinopteri > Siluriformes > Cranoglanididae > Cranoglanis > Cranoglanis bouderius. The sequence goes on from CM042569.1 coordinate 7,717,681, forward strand.
GCTCCATTCATATGCAGAAGAGGCAGGTTTCTTTCATGTGACTCAAAATGTACACATCAATTGTTCCATTAATTGTTCCATAAGTCTGATTTTAAAAAAAATAATTACATAATAGCCATCCTCTGTAAAATTATCCTAATCCATGACATCTTTTTAAACATAATCATGATCATCTGAAACACCCATACTGAGATTAGTTGACAATAAGGGATGGTGAAGATGGTGATAATATCTTTATAATGCTTTGGGTACATGTGACGTCTGCATTAAGCGATGGCTGACAAATACAGGAGAGTGAGACTGAATTTTTCTTTTCTTTTGTCTCTTTGTGTTATCCAGTAGGGAGGTGCTGTCTGCACACAGCCATGAAAAAAAAACACCTTGCTATTCCTGAAGTGATAAAGCAGTAACTGACAACAGTAAGATCAGCAGGTTGGCTCTGAAAAACGGCTTTTACTAAAGAAGGAAAATCCAAAACTATTATGAGTGTGGCATTGTTGTGTGCCTTCAGGAAAAAAACATGAATAAACAGATGGGCTCTCCAGCTTGCTGTAGTACAAAACACACAGCAAAGGCTGCCTTTAATAAGAACAGCAGGAGAACGGTTCCTAAGGACTCCACTATTCACTAAAAGCCAGACATCTGTGTTGTTGTGTTGCCAAGTTAAGTATTTAGCTTGCTGAGGCACTAATCAGTGCTCCGTATCTGCGTGCATAGATAATTTGAACGTACAGCCCAAGAGTAAGATGGTGTTGATCGTTTAGTAGTGACCTGTACTAGTTATTGAAAGCTCATGAGTTTAAAATGCTAAATGTGGACCATGTATGTTAGGATAGAAAATCTTTAAAGTCTGTAGGGAATTGTTCCTAGAACTGGATATGAAAATCCCTGCTACCTTCTCTCTTAGAATGATCGATCTTGAACCCATGCTTGACTCTAACTCTCCATCATGCAGCCACTTGACCAGTCATTATGCTGGGTAATGATGCAGAGGAAGATGCACGCTGACCTCAGTGCTCCCAGTTAGACTCCCACCAAGCTGTAGAGTGATTAAAGTGTATACATTAAGGCTTGACCTTCGCTAACCTACTCTCCACTGACTGATTGTTAGGTTTATTAGTCCATCATCTCTTTTTCCTATGTAATATAGCTCAATTTATTTTCTTTTTTTTCTCCCTCTTTCCAATTACATGTCTTGTAGCATGCCATTTTGTTGCTAGGTAACAGGGTCATGGGAAGGTACAGGGTCTTGGTCAAATGCTTTGAACAGAACAATGTCAGAAAGCAGAGTAGAGCTTTGGACAGATTAAGGGATGAGATTATTTGATCCGGTACATTTTTTTCATGCAGATAAGCAATATTAAAAGCAGTAGGAGATAGAGGCAATGAATAGCCTATTCAAATTTGACTGCAGGTTTTGCACCTGAGATGCGATAAAAGGTTTTTAAAAAAAAAAATCTCTACCACTTAGCTCAGAGAGAGAAGCCAGATATAAATGTAACTGTCTATCATGGCAACATTACTTCAGAGCATAAGATCTTTAACACACCATTTTGACTTTGGTTTGACTGTATAACAGCTTATATTAGGACAATGAAAGCAACATGCATATCATACCATTAGCAACAATGGAGACAGAATCAATGTAATCACATTGGTCTTTGACTGAGTGCTGAGTGTCCTCCGGTTTCCTCCCCCAGTCCAAAGACATGTGTTGTAGGCTAATTGGCATTAAAAAAAAAAGTCCATAGTGTATGAATGTGTGTGCATTTGTGCCCTCTGATTGGTTGTTGCCCTGTCCAGGGTGTTCCCTGAAATAGGCTCCAGACTTCCCCGTGTAGGATAATATGTGGAATATGGAAAATATGCGGATGGATGGATGGATTATGATCATTTGTAGTTTTTTGGAGTGTAACGCAATGACACTATCTGCATGGGATTTAAATCCAAAGTTGGCATTTTTGTTTGTTTGTTTCTTTGTTTTTGTAGGGGGCAGCTAAATTAAATATGAACCCTATCACTATGCCACTGGAAACACTGGAAAAACACTCTAGGTAAAAATGCCAACTCTGTCATCATGGTCTGGGAATTCTGGATCTGACAGTTCCTCAGCCTCAGCTACATCACTCTGGTTCATAATTAGTCTAAAATAGAGACTATTGTTATTTTTGTTTGCAACTGCCCACAATATTTTCTAATGAATGTAGTTGGAACCAACACAACACTGACCAGGCAGTTATGAATAAAGGAATGCTGCACCATGCAGTGCTACACATACTCATATCCGTGGTGTTTGCTTGTGCTGTGAGCTTTATATCTGACCTCTCACTTGCACCCACATGAAAGTAAAAATCTTCCACTTGCTCGCTTTTTTGTGTTCCTTCCCACAGGAGTCCGGTCCTGATGCACACATCTAGTCTCAACCAGATGCCCTGTGAACCAACTTGCCAGTTGGTGGATATTAATTTGTCCAGCACTTATATCAACATCAAGCAGTTAAATTCTTGGATCGCATTGCCTCACTTTTAAGTGGCTTTGTATAAAAGCATCTGCCAATTAAATAAATGAAAATGTAAATGAATCAGTCTTTTCTGAATATTACCCTAAAACCAACTCAAAATAAACTAATCCGCATCCTGATTATGCAAAGTGAAACCACAGCTATTGCAACTGCCAAAATCCCTGTAATAAGCTACACATCATGGTGCATGTTGCTGTAATAAGCACAGCTTTAACTATGTTAGAGCAATACTGCATCATTTCATATTGCAACAATAGATCAAAAGCACATTCTGCTTTTTCTCCAATTTCATTGCATATCAACGTTTTAACACATCACTTTCATTGCCTTATCAGCTTGTTCTCCTTAAGGGAGTAGAATCCATTCCACATGTGCATAGACATTTAGCCTCCCTTTCACACTGATGGGCTTTACAGTGGTGAGCTGTACAGCTAAGTGACGGTACAGCTAAAGTCACCAGTGGATGAGCCAGGTTGGACACACACTTTGTTCGGACTTTGTTCATTTTGCAGGTCAGTTTTTCTTGGTGTATAGCAAAATATAGAGGTTTACCTAGGATTAATCTATTACAGCACAAGTTAAAACAACCTGTAATACAGTCTTTGTTTTCTTCTAATCCTTCAAAGTTGCAATGTTCTTACTCCTCTAGACAGTAGATAAATGCTTAAATTGACTGAATGTCTCTCCTTTGTCATGGTGGACCTTGCCATTTGAGACCTTGAGATTATAAGGTTCTATCTGATAATTCTGTGATGCAAAGACATAGATCCATAACGTTCTGACTCTTGAGTTTCACTTAATAGTTTGATGTAAAACTTACTATATTCACATATTATATTCAGTGGAATGTGAATTTATGCAAATATATATTTATAAAATTAAATCTTCCCTTATAATTCCAAGGCATAGATGCAGACTTGAGATTTAATTCCACAACTCATAATATTTGAATACCACTTAAATATATGATCCACTAATGTCCACTAAGTTGGGAGATTATGTTGTCACGCGAACACTGTTACAATGTCACACTGCATAACACTTCTGGTGCCCTTGTTTTATAACTCATAATAAAATGATTCATCCTTGTAATCTTCTTAATTGAAGTTAGAATTTAGTCTCAAACTAAACAAATAGTCTTTGAGAGTTCAAGTAACAGAGGCTGTAGCAGAGAAAAATAGCGTTATTCCAAAACCTCATGAGGATATATCACAGGAGCTACAATGATTTGTAAAACATTGTATTTGTATGATGATATTTGCAAGCATGCCTCACTGTCATTTGTTAGATACACTATATACAGTCATATTAAAAAATAAGTACACCCCATGGAAATTGTTTGGGGGGGAGGCAAACATTTGATCATCTTTGAGACAGTGCCTATTAATAAAGGTGATACACTCTATCAAATGACACATAAAATTGATATTTTGTAGTAATTTTCACAATTAACAAAAAAAAAAAAAAAAACAGATCAGTCACATGGAAAAATTAAGTACACCCTACATTTATCAAACCTTCAAATCCATAAAATTAGAAGCAGCTGTTCAAGATTGGGTGCCAGTGATTAGAACCTGCTTAGGGAGTGCAGAGGGAATCTGTCTTATTTATACCCCTCTCATATCTAGTGTCTGGTGTTCCCTTTGCTATTGAGGTGTGTGGTGTCATCATGCCAAGATCTAAAGAGATCTAAAGAGTTCAAGATATAAAGAGGCCTTCAGAAAAAGGTTGTGGATGCCCATGAGTCTGACAAGGGATTTTAAAAGATCTCCAAATTATTTGAAATACATCATTCCACAGTAAGGAAAATCATCTACAAGTAGCGCAGATTTCAAATGACTGCCAATTTGTCCAGGACTGGCCATCCCAGCAAATTCAGACCAAGGGCAGACCGTCTGATGCAAAAATAAGTCTCCAAGAACCCCAAATATACATCATATACAGTAACATTATTTTATACTACAGTGGATGTACATTCATGTTTGCTCTCTTTTTAATTTGTGACAGAAGCACTACAAACCTACAGCATATGACTAATCCACATGTATTAATGTTATTAGTCTTCACAACACTTGTTTTTCCCTAGGTATATCATGTTGTCTGAAATCCCTACTGCATTTAGCTACTGCAGATTTAAAGGGAGAAATCCTGCATTAAGATGAGAAGCATTCACAAGAACCCACCAGTGGCTCTCTGACCATCTGTTATTCAAATTCACAAAGCAGAATCTTAATCCTGAATGATCTTGCTAAATACCTCAGCGACCTGCACTTCCTCAATCATTTATGGTCACTCCTTGTGCAGCAAGCACAGCAGAGCCTTATTCCAAACATTCTCACTGCTTACTCTCCACACTCTCACTGTGCAGTGTAAAATCACTTGTTTTTAAACCATTTCCAGTCTCTGAGCTTTTGGGATTGCTTAAATGCCTTCAGGCATTACAATATGCACAAGCTGCATTTATAATACTACAGGGAAAAGTACAACAATTTTACATGTCCAGTATACACTCACCATCCACTTTATTAGAAACACCTATTCACCAGCACATTCATGCAGTTATCTAATCAGCCAATCACGTGGCAGCAGCACAATGCAAAAAAATCATGCAGATGCAGGTCAAGAGCTTCAGGTCAAACATCAAACATCAGACATCAGAATGAAGAAAAACTGTTACCTCTGTGACTCTGTGATCGTGGCATGGATCTTGGTGCCAGATGGGCTAGTTTGAGTATTTCAGAAACTGTTGATCTCCTGGGATTTTCACACACACAAAACAGTCTCTAGAGTTTACACAAAATGGTGCCAAAAAAGAAAAAACATTGAGTGAATGACAGTTCTGTGGGTGAAAACGCCTTGTTGATAAGAGAGCTCAGAGGAAAATAACCAGATTGGTTTCAGCTGCCAGGAAGGATATAATCACTCTTTACAACCGTGGTGAGCAGAAAAGCATCTCAGCATGCACAACACATCAAAGCTTGAGGTGGATGGGCTACTACAGTAGAAGACTTCATCAGGTTCCACTCCTGTGTGCCTAGAACGAGAATCTGAGGCTATAATGGGCACAGACTCACCCAAACTGGACAGCTGAAAATTAGGGAAAATAAAAACCTTGTCTTTTCCCGGTCTTCAACTTCAAATAATATTTGGTCATACATGGATCTTTCAGCAGACTCAGTATTACGATTCTCTCCAAATATCAATTGTAGGGTTTCAAAACAGTGAAAAAATGTTTATGTTTAAAATGTACAGTACTGTGCAAAAGTTTTAGGCACATGCAAAGAAATGTTGTAGAGCAAAGATGCCTTCAAAATAATGAAATTAAATGTTTTTACATTTAAAAAAAAAACATAAAGAAATCACCAGTGTTTTTTGTTTGTTTGTTTTTTACTTGGTTTAACCACAACGGCCATCTTTGTGTAATGGCACACAACAAATTATGGTTATGCAGCTGTTTATGAAAATGTCAGTATCTCAGCTCAGGATGGTTCTAGCTCTTTGGAACAAAAACTGACCTCTAGAGCACATTACAAGGTACATATATACAGTACTGTGCAAAAGTTTTAGGCACATGCAAAGGAATGCTGTAGAACAAAGTTGCCTTCAAAATAATGAAAGTAAATGTTTCTACATTTAAAAAAATACCATAAAGAGCAGTAAACAGTAGTAAATGAAACAAAGTCAATATCTGGTGTGACAAAAAAATAAAAATAAAAATAGTAGTCTCCAGTACAATTAGTGCAGTTTTATAAGGAAATGAGCTGGTAAGTTTTATTGAGCATCTTGCAGAACCAGCCACAGTTCTTCTGGAGACTTTGACTTTCGCACTCGCTTCTTATTTTTGCAGCAAAACCCAGCAGCCTTCATTGTGTTTTTTGTCTGAAAAGTGTCTCTTACGTAATATGCTGCTTTCTTTAATGACTTACAAACATTTTTCTGCAACATTTAATTTTGTGCTAGAAAACTAATGTTTGGGAATCTAAAATGTTTTTTGTACTCACTTGATAATGTATAAGTCATAAAATAAAAAAAATCTATAACAAAGTTTGTACTAAAAAAAAATATGGTGGCTAAAACTTTTGCACAGTACTGTAATATTGAAATACAACAGCGTACCCATATTTTTAAGCTCAAAATATCACCCATTGTATATGCTATTCATTTTTATGTATTCATTTTCACAAAGGGTGCCAATAATTATGAAGTAAACCATACAAATAATGGCCTTTTATGCATTTTGTGCATATATAATAAGGACTGAGATTTTTGACCTGTTGCTGTGCACAGTTCACCTGCCTCCGTCTAGCCGTTCAGTTGGTTGTTGAAAACACAAAGAAAAGAAGCCATGCGCTTATCACTTTTGGAGAGAAGGCTACAATTACTGCCCACTAATGGTCCACCTCCCTGAAAATGGCAGCTTAGCCAAGACTTATCTCCAGGGGGGGTTAGCTGACTTGATTTGTGACGCTTTTTGTTCTCTCTTCGGCAGCACTTGACTGATGAGCTCTCACTTTTCGAGTATTAGGAATCAGTGCGGTCCTGAAGAGGGATCATTTGTACGGTGATTAAGGGGGTGAATAGATTATATAGCTGCTGGAGTATCAATCCAGCCCGTCTGCTCATCTGAGCTGGTAAATTCTGCCTCTTTATAATGCTTGCCAGTATGCAATTAGTCTGTTGTAAAAGTTTAATTTAAATAGTGTAGAAGGAGAAGCTTTCAATTAATGATTGCAGAAGTTCCTGATTAACTTCATTTCATTATTGATTCCTTTCTAAGTCCTTACTTTTACTACTTAAAGTCTAACTTTTCTTCAACTAAATGGCAACATGGCACCAAAGCAATGCACAAGAGAGCAAATAAATTCTACGTTTTTATTCTAAATATGAGGACCAAAAAGCCTGTGACCTATGAAGTGCTTCTTTGATTGATGGTGTGACTGCACATGGCAACATGATGAATTCTGGGCCACAAAGATGCATCTTACCTGTTACTTCTAACCACATTCCTTAAAAATCCCTAGATGTCACCTTGCAACAGGATAAAAAGACTGCGAAAGTAGCTAGAGAGTTTTTCTAGGCCAAAAAAGGAATGTTTTAGCCTGGACAAGTCAGTCGGCTGAATAACAATGAGGTGCATTTCACATAAGGAAGACAAGGCTGAAGGTGAAAAGCCCCTGAAATGAAATGAGCAGAAAGTAAAAATGGCTGAATCACAGGCCTGGTAGAGCATCTCAAGTGAAGATACCCAGCATCACAGACTTCAGGCAGCCACCAATCGAATACAATAAATACATGTAAGATGTTATTCACTTTTCGTCCAATTTAGCCCCTAGGAATGAGGGAAAAAAGGCTGTGAATTCTATGTGGTTTATTTACAAAATACTCTCAAAATACAGCTGAAAGAGATAACATATAACAGATGGGTCATTCCATCTCAAGTGGTCCAGTGCAGGTTGCTCGACTGTTTTTAATTGTACTAATTAATTTTTAGTGATTACCTCTGTGTATTGGCATTGCAAAATCACCAGTGTTTTTTGTTTGTTTGTTTTTTACTTGGTTTAACCACAACGGCCATCTTTGTGTAATGGCACACAACAAATTTTGGTTATGCAGCTGTTTACGAAGTATCAGTATCAGTATCAGTATCTCAGCTCAGGATGGTTCTAGCTCTTTGGAACAAAAACTGACCTCTAGAGCACATTACAAGGTACATATGTACAGTACTGTGCAAAAGTTTCAGGCACATGCAAAGGAATGCTGTAGAACAAAGTTGCCTTCAAAATAATGAAATTAAATGTTTCTACATTTACATTTACAGTAGTAAATTAAACCAAAGTCAATATCTCCAGTACAATCTGTGCAGTTTTATAAGGAAATGAGCTGGTAAGTTTTATTGAGCATCTTGCAGAACCAGACACAGTTCTTCTGGAGACTTTGACTTTCACACTTACTTCTTATTTTTGCAGCAAAACCCAGCAGCCTTCATTGTGTTTTTTGTCTGAAAAGTGTCTCTTACGTAATATGTTGCTTTCTTTAATGACATACAAACATTTTCCTGTAACATTTAATTTTGTGCTAGAAAACTAATGTTTGGGAATCTAAAATGTTCTTTGTACTGAATTGATAATGTAGAAGTCATAAAATAAAACAACTATAACAAAGTTTGCACTAAAAAAAATAGGGTGCCTAAAACTTTTGCAGTATACTGTATATAAACATTTTGCACATTCTTGTTTGAACAAGTCTTTTTTATGGGATACCTAGGTAAGTATAGTGTGCATGCAGAACATTTCAGGTTTGAGACTTCTCTTATTTATTTTTTATGGGGGCGAGAAAGTTTTTAAAAAATTTTAAATTCCCCTCACTTTCAGGTTAAATATCTCTGGTGGGGGACCAGATACGAATCTGATATTTTCACAGAATCAGTCTATAATAGTATTCTGCTGTAAAAAGTGTGAGTTTGAGGTTGGAGGTAAACTCTGCAGGACAGTGGACCTTGAGGGCCAAATTTGATGAACCATAATCTTTCATGGTGATACAGGTGTACAGCTGTTATGCTTTAATAGATTTTATCCAAATATGAAAGTACAGTGTTCAGTTGGGTGTTTTATAAATGAACACGTTGTTTCTCCTGTAATAAAAGCAGTAAGTGAATTCTGAGAAGAAAAAAAAAAACAGTCAAGCCACCAACTTTGCAATTATTGGACCACTTGAGATGGAATGACCCAGATAACAATTTTACATTTCCATTAAACCTGATAGGACTGATTCCACCCTGATCCTCTCTACTTGCTTAAGTGACATCAAAATGGATGCAGCACAAGTAAAGCATAAGTAAAGCATATCATTTACACCTAGCTATAGGCAACACTGCAGTATCTCTATGCACTCTGGTTCAGAACCTTGGTGTTATGTTTGAATGCCAGCTATCCTTTCAATTCATATGTCAGCTGCATAATATTGCAAAAACTTCACCACATTTGCCTTGGTCTGATGCTGAAGCAATTCGTTCATTCTTTTGTCAATTCCAGGTTTGATTACTGTAAAGCATTATCTTTTGGTCTTCCAACAAATCCAAAACAAACACTCACCATCCACTGTATTAGGAACACCTGTACATCTCCACATTCATGCAGTTATCCAATCAGCCAATCATGTGGTAGCTGCACAATGCATAAAATCATGCAGATACAGGTCAATCCTACTATCATGCCCCCAAAACACCAGGGATGTTTTGTTTTTAGAATAAAAAAATATTTTCATTCACAGATAATAACAACAAAGAGCAATTTGTAGAACAAATTTATAAAACTTTATAAAACTTTACTCCTCAACTTCTACAGGTCTTAACCAGTCACACTGTGGTGCTTTCTGTTTAATGTGAGTGTGTAAGCTAGGGGACTATCTTTCAAAACAACAATGCCTAATTTGACATCAAGAAAGATTGCAGTTGCCAACAAAAGCCACCTAAGCCAATATGATCAGATTTACTTTAGGTTTTGTGTTTGTTACATCCAAGAAAGATCCGATGTTTGCTGCACTCACTTTCAGAATCTGCTATGAAGCTGGGACGCAGTTGCAGTATTGCTGTGAGTCAAAATGGGGTCCTTTGAGCAGCTTTTCTTTATAATTTCTGTATGGTGAGATGATTTTCTTTAAAATAGCAATGGAAAATTAACATATGAAGAACAACAAAAAACATTTGCAATGGATGTACAGGTAATTTATTTAAATTAATGAAATGATTACTATTTGGAGACCCCAGAAGAGATATGCTTTCCTGTTCACAGCACATGGACTGTGTAAGGTATGGAGCAGCGACGCTATAAATAAAATATTTATTTTCTGAATTTTGGAACAGTTTGAACAGAAATATGGTAGAAACTAATAAAATGTTGCATTTTGGTGCTCAGTAAGGCAGTGTTGAGGTCAGACTACTGGAGCAAACCACTGACAACAAACAAAAAAAAGGACCATGTGCCTCCTATATTTACAAATAAACATTGTCTCGGTCTTGCTAAGGGACTTTGGGTGAGTTTGTTACATGCTGTGGTTTTTTTTTAGTCCAGATGCACACCTCTAGTCTCAAACAGGTCCATGCCCAAAGGCTATGCAACAAATTTTGTGACAGCAGCACTTACTGGTCATAAGTTACAATAACATACCCAAAATGCTTCTATCTAATTGCCATTTTTTGCTATTCCTCCTGCACATTTTGTCCAATCTTCACCAAATTTGGCTCACATCATCTTGAGACCTGTCTAAACTTGGGGGAAAAAGGCCCAGACTGATGAGAAAAAACATAAATACCTTAGATGTTTTTCAATTGCAAGAAGAAAAATTTCAGGTCAGAGCAGTAGCAATTACAACCACAGGTCAAAGTAGCAACAGACAACACCTTGCCACCTTGCTGCCCATTTGTTCATCTAGAACTTTCCTCATACAGTCAGAAAATCCCACCACTGTCTGTGGTAAAAACATACACATCTTGAATGAAACTACAAATCACTCTTGAATGCCTTTGCCTAAAGTTATAGTTCTGCTTTCCTGTGATTGCTTAGGCAACAGTTGTAGCGTGTCTGTGAATGTGTGGCTCCCCAAGTCTGGGTGCTTGGCCCCGTAAATGCTGCTTTGAATATTATTATTATCCATCCATCCATACATACATTTTCTGTACCACTTATCCTACACAGTGTCACGGGGAGCCTGGAGCACGAGGTGGGGGACAGGACAGGGTGCCAACCCATTGCAGGGCACAATCACACACACATTCACACACTACAAACAATTTAGAGATGCCAATCAGTCTACAAAGCATGTCTTTGGATTGGGGGAGGAAACTGGAGTACCCGGAGGAAACCCCCAAAGCATGGGGAGAACATGAACGTGCTAAAGACTAAGCCACTATGCCCACTTATTATTATTATTATTATTATTATTATTATTATTATTATTATTATTATTATTATTATACTACAAACACTGAATGATTTGAGCTGGCAAGTGGATGGTGCACAGATCATTTTAATCTCCTTCATCAGGAGAGCAGCTTTCACATCAAAGACCAGGGAAAGGGGAAAGTAGCACTTCCTCTCAGCATGAAAACCAATGCTCTGGATGACATAATTACATATTGACATCAATTAGCCTGTAACGAGCCAGTGAGATTAGATCTGACCAAAGAAAAGATGAAACAAGGCTTTTAATGGTCTGGACAAGCTTTTCCCCTCTGACCATGTCCTAACATGTTTCCCTTCTGTGTGTGTGTGTGTGGTTTTTTTTTTTCTCTGAGCTGGTTGAATGATTTATTTTGTAAATAATACACATTCCTTATCTTTCCTTATTCAGGTGTCTGGATCAGACCAGTACCTCATTCGTCAGAGCATTCAACAACATCAGCCCAAACACAAAGGTTAACACATTCCCACACCACAAATGAGGATGTGCCCATCAATTATTCTGGCTCTTGTTTGCTCGCTCGTTTTGCGAGTGTTTGTTTGTGGAAGCGAAACGGGTATTATGAGTAAGAGGGACGGAGACATGTACAGTTAATTAGGCTAATAGAGAGCTGCTTTCATGGACAGAGAAAAACAACCATCCAAGAGCAGCCTACAATTCCCAGAGGGCCGTGCTCCAACTCGGAGTAACATCAGGACAGGCGTCTGCTGGCTCTGTGTAAGGACGAAATGATTTCAGTTGGCACATTGTGTTTGCGATGAATTTAAATTAAACCTGCCATTCTGGAGAAGCCACCATTATGTCACTTACTACAGAGGAGAAATTAGTAGAGTGCCAAAACATATTTTGCTGCATTTGTGTATCAGTTGCATACACTCCCACTGAATTTGCTTACTTATTTCAAAAATGTTTATTAAATCGGTCACTTTCACTCGGCATAAAGGAGGAGCTATTGTGTTCATGCCAAAATCTGTGTTTCAGGAACCAGCGATCCTTCTTTGCTTACTTCCTTTTCCTTCTAAGCTAAAACACAGCGTTTCTGTACAAAACATTCGAAAGCACCAGTTTCAAACGTAAGCCATCTGATTTTCAATACACCAAGCTCACCACCATTTCTACAAATCTTAAAGTATAAAGGCAACACTGTTTTTGTATGCTGACAGGATGCAGAAACATGACTTTTGGAGGTGGAACTTTTGTCCAAGTGTTATGCAACTAAGCGTGTTGGTGTCTGTAGCAGCTTTAGACCCGCCTAGTAGACTGCACTTATTTCTCTGGATCTGTGAGAATAGAAAGATGAGAGAGAAATGGAAATGATGTTAATGATTATGATGATGAAGCAGTGCACTCCCTGGTGTCTTCCTGTTGTGCCCACACACAGTTTTACAAATGTTTCTTTCACAGGAGAAGAGTGACAGGCTGTTGTGACACATGCTAAAACAATCACTATCCATGAGATAATCTGAAATAGTCAGTATTATACGATAAGGAGCTAGCTAGGTAGGTGGACTGAAGACAGCTTCTCACTTATAGGTGCCTTATTTTGGTTAAATTTGTAGGAAGCATTGTATGTTTTTCTGTGTGTAGTCACTCCCATTATATTATTTGGCAAAATCTCGAAAGCATGGAACAAACCGTTGCTCAGACGGATGAATTTACAACAAATAAGTGACTTTATTTTACTGCTTTGCTCTTTGTTTGTAGCCATGGTGAAGTCCATGGTTAAAATGAACACTATACTAACATAACACCACCTCACAGCTTATGTAGAGAGCTTTGGAGCACTTGCTAGAGATATTTTCTGACAAACTTAGTTGGATCTATTTCACAAAATATAAACAAATTAATATTATTCTAGTCAGGGTCACTGTGAATCTGTGACTAGACTAATGCAGTTTGCTGAAGATGAATGAAATGTGTCATGAAGCACTGCACGATCATCCTATTTGCTCTCATGTTAATAAACGTGACCTTTCTTCATCACGTGAGTGTCACGTGTCACCTGTTCTCGGCTTCAAGACGTAAAACCTGGCCTGTCCTGGGACTTTTTTTTATGGACCCCAGTCCCAATGTATATTACTGGACAAAGAAAATGGGCCAAATTCAAAATCGCAATATATGAAGCTTTTATTGTTCTTAAAAAAAAATGATTGGTCCAGAAATTAGCAAGAATGAAACAAATAGATAAAGTAACTTAGTATGGGATAGCTTTTCCCTTTGATTTCTGTAAATGTTTAAGCCTTTTGGGTAAACTTGCGGACTGCTTTTTATTTTTATTTTATTTTATTATTTATTTTATTTTAATTTTGTACACCCATGTTAAACGTTAATTTGAATTTTACATCAAAATTTTAATCATCCCTGCATCGCCGCATACTTATACTATGTACTGAAAGTATGTAATCTTTTTGTGAAGAAAAAGTACATACTTTTGAGTGTGTATTAAAAGAGTATGCAAGTACTGGGACATACTAACATACTAACATCGTGGAAGTAACGTCGTGGAAGAGAACACTGTCACCGTAAACAAACTCTTGGCTCTCAACAATGCTCTCAAAAGCATTTCAGCTTTTCTTCATTCATTATTCCTTATATAATTTATACTATATAATTTAATCAATCATTCCCTTGATTTATTTTTCCACATTTCATTTACACCTCTCTAAAATGCATCCTTGAATTTGGCTAAGTGAGTGGTCACAAAACTCCGCCTCATGATGCAAGGAGTTCTGGGTAATATTAGCTGAAAAAGTGTCCACGGATCCACACTTCAAAAATCTACCGTAAATATTAGACCATCGGGGTACCTTTGGGATACTCATTTCAACATGCTATGATTTGGGACATACTAATTCTAATCTCAGATACCATTTAGTACGGATAGTATGGCAACTGAGATGCAGAGACTATAAGTGATTTTCCCAGTTTCTAGCTTTTCCCCCAAACAGTTCACTGCAGCAAAAGTAAATGACAGTGACGCAGGACGCAGGAAACAAACAGTGACGTAGGAGGTCTCAGGAGTGCATTTGTTTAATTCTTGCTCATTTTCTGACCAATATTTTGTCATTTTGGGCTTGGCCCATTTTTTTAAATGTCATTTCTCCAAGACCATGGCGCAACATGTAACAGTATACAAGACTACATAAAGTGCAAATACACAACAGTGTGAGATAAATACACAGAACAAGGGACATAACTGTGAGATAAACTATTATATGACAGCTACCAACCCAGGAGCATGAAGGCTAACACTCAGCCATGTTTTCAAACTGCTGAGTCACTGGGCAGCATAACATACTTGAAAGAAAGCACTATCCTCCCACTTCCACATGCATGACCTCACAGACACCCATGATTGGTCTGTGTTTGTGTGATAGATAGAGAAAAGAGAGTATGCCATCCCTCCCACTCAGAGAGCACGGCCAGTTTTGCTCTCTTACCACCCGGCCATGGATGGCTGCAGAATCATCAGGATTTGAACTCGTGAACTCTGGATGATCGTGATCTCTGTTCTGCACCACTAGGGAGCCAAGACGTATTTCTACCTCCTTGTAGAAACCTCATGATAGCTATTTTGTTAATACTCTATTAGTTTATTACTAAATACCCGCCACTGGTTATTACACAGATGATGTGATCCTCAGAAAAAAAACCTGAGAAAACCTGGAATTCTTTCCACAGCCAGTAATAAAATACTTGACATGGCAATTCCACAAAAAAACAGAGAATGACACAGACGCTTCTACAGTCATTTAACACAGATTTGATGAATAGGCTGATCGGAACCTCAGCCCAAACCCATGCACATGCCTGCTGCTTTCTCCTGGGAAACTGCTATTGCATCAGCTGCATTTGCATACACAAACATATCCCATGCGCAATTTTGCATGTAGATTCTTATATTTTTGGAACAGATTCCCACCAGATTATCTAATAAGAATGTAACAAACCTGCTGCGGCGACAGTTTCTGCATATTGCATGTTGACTCAAATTGATATATTATATAACACCTGAATGACTGAAAGCTGTTTCTGCCCTGCATTGCATCTGCTGCAATATACATGAGGGTCAAGACCACTCCACTACACTCAGTGAATGCGTTGTCATCCTTCTCAATTCACCATCACGAAGTAGAGCATCAACAGGCTAATGCTAATCAAAAGCATTAGCTCACGAGTCCAGTCCAGTAGCGTAAGGATGAGGAAATATGCTAATAAAGTCACTGTGTTGATAAGTGTCATGCACTGATGCATTTTGGGTGGATTCCAGGCCATAATAGAAACTGTGATGGTGTTCAGAAAGTCATTTAATTACTTAAAGCATGATCTGCTGCCAAACAATCTACTGCCATATTAATAATGTTAATAAGGATAGGAAATAAAATACGTTTATGACAGTTGCACTAAAAATGACTTGGGCAAGTAATAGGTAAAAAAGATACCCTTTTCCCCCTTCTCCTGGAGTCAACCTCTAAGATCAATTGTATCTGATATTTCTATGCTCAGAGTGCAGTTCGCTAACTTGCAGCATTCAAACAGAAACAGGAACAATGCATTATCCTGATTGGTGAATATTTTTTCCTCACCATAGCAGGTGTTACTCATAATAAAATGTGATTAAACACAAGATAAGGTGCTTAGAATATGAAGGAATTGTAATGGCTTTGTTGGCCTTTCATGAACATTATTATCGAGCAATTACTGTGAAGATCACTTATTTGACACATAAATAACAAGCTGCTCTGTACACTAATCAGCCATAACATTAAAACTATGTGCCTAATATTATGTAGGTTTTGATCCCAAAACAGCTCTGACCCGTTGAGGCACTGACTCCACAAGACCTCTGAAGGTGTGCTGTGGTATCTGGGACCAAGACATTAGCAGCAGATCCTTTAAGTCCTGCAAGTTGCGAGGTGGGGCCTCCATGGATTGGACTTGTTTGTCCAGCACATCTCACAGATGCTCGATCGGACTGAGATCTGGGGAATTTGGAGGCCAAGTCAACACCTTGAACTCTTTGTCATGTTCCTCAAACCATTCCTGAACAATTTTTGCAGTGTGGCAGGGAGCATTATCCTGCTGAAAGAGAACACTGCCATTAGGGAATATCATTGCCATGAAGGGGTGAACTTGGTCTGCAACAATGTTTAGGTAGGTGGTACATGTCAAAGTAACATCCACATGAATGCCAGGACCCAAGGTTTCCCAGCAGACCATTGTCCAGAACATCACACTGCCTCTGCCGACTTGCCTTTTTCCTGCATCCTGGTGCCATCTGTTCCCCAAGCAAGTGATGCACAGGCACCTGGCCATCTATTGTAGGCACTTTTGGCAGTTGAGAGGGGTCAGCATGGGCACTCCGACCGGTCTACAGCTACACAGCCCCATACACAGCAAGCTGTGATGCATTGTATGTTCTGAAACCTTTCTATCATAGCCAGCATGAACTCCTTCAGCAGTTTGTGCTACAGTAGCTCTTCTGTGGGATCGGACCAGACGGTCTAGCCTCTGCTCCCCACGCTCATCAATGAGTCTTGGGTGCCATGACCTTGTCGTCAGTTCACCGGTTGTCCTTCATTGGACCACTTTTGGTAGGTACTAACCACTGCATACCGGGAACACCCCACAAGACCTGCCATTTTGGAGATGCTGTGACCCAGTCATCTAGTCATCACAATTTGGCCAATAAAGTTGCTCAGGTCTTTACTCTTGCCCATTTTAACTGCTTCCAACACATCAACTTCAAGAACTGAATGTTCACTTGCTGCCTAATATATCCCACCCTTTGACTGGTACAATTGTAACGAGATAATCAATGTTATTCACTTCACTTGTCAGTGATTTTAATGTTATGGCTGATTGGTGTGTGTGGGTGTGTGTGTGTGTGTGTGTGTGTGTGTGTGTGTGTGTGTGTGTGTGTGTGTGTGTGTGTATGCAAACCTTTGAATTGTCATAAAATATTTCAGGAGGCTAGGGTGTTCGAACGCACCGGTTGAAAGAAGGCTTGTGCGATATTGATTTTGCCCTGCTCACAGATTTACTAGTATAAAAGTGTGATAAAAGATCTAATCATCCAGAACCAAAGCCTAAAGAAAGACAGGAAAATGAGCAGTGTGTAATAATATTACCAGATGTGCAGTCAGGAACTGCTTGATGGCAGCAGCAATTATGAAAATACAGCTGGTCAAAAAGTCAGCGGCCCTCTGGCTGTAATTTATCCTCCTCTGTGCTCCCTGATGATGAGTATCCTACTGACTTTGCCTTGTAGTAGTGTGGGAGACACTCTGGAAGAATCAATAGCATGAAGCAGGGTGGCAATTTGTTGCAATCGATATGAATGAAGGCTCGAACGAGGGTGGTGAAGAGAGGGCGTGAGTGAGCAAGTGAGTGAATGATAAGCAATTAACTTAATAAATAAATATATAAAATGTAATCAGTAAGCAAATCTGTAAGTGAATAAAGGACAAGACGGGAAAGGACATGTTTGTTCTGTACACACACTAAAAATGCTGTGACAGAAGAGAGGTAATGGATTTTAAATGACTTGCAGATGACGGTGTGTGCTTGCCTAATTGAATACAGCAGGCCAGCGGGTCAAGAAAGTTTAATAACGGCATCTTTCTCCTTAACTCGTTTAGTTCTCGCCAACCCGACTTCTCTCCTTTCTTCATTCAACTCCAAAACCTGATTACACATTCATTAGCCCAACGTCTAAAATGAGTGCATAAATATTAAAAAAGAAATTGAAACCAAATACAAAAATAACCAAAAACCTGAGGATGATGATGTTTTTTTTAAAAAAAGTGACAGTAGCAGGATTTGGACATTAGAAGCAGACAGTAGTTTGTCAGCCAGAAAAGAGGTAGAAGACAATCACAGCAACAGCACCTGCTCCCACTCGCCATGCTTTCTCTGAGCAAAAAATACATCTGGGAGATGAACCTGAAGCTGCACAAAAATCCACTTTCATGCAAATTCAGACAGACAGAGGGACAGATGCCGTAGTTATAATGAAAGCTACAATAAAGAGTTATGAGAATCAGAAATAAAAGCAGAACTCAAACAGCAAAACAAAGGAGTCAGTGAGGTTCTTGATACTAGTTTCATTGCCACTGCTTTCCACACAGTGCGGAATTTAAATTTACGGCTCTGAATGCAAAGGAAAAACCCAAGCATGGAGGATTTGCTGTTTTGAGAACAAAGAGAAACTTCATAAGAAAAATCCACCCTGAATGACTTGCATATCAATACTTTTAATCAATACCTGATCCTCAGTGGTGCAAAAGATTTAGCTGACGTTTTTATTTCATGGACACATCTCAGAAAATAAACAATCATCACTATATTAAGTGGTTGTGAATTAACACAGAAAACAACTGTACTAGAGATCTATTAAAAATCATATCTGTCCATAGGGAGAAATAAGAAAATAAGAATAAATGGGCGTTTGCGCGTGTGCATATTTGAGGGGGGGGGTTTTGTGGCAAGCTTGTACAGTCATCATAAACATTCTGTCTAGTTCTGTCCTTGTTTTACTGTCTCAGGTTTTTTATCTTACTGGAAACAAGACACAGTGGGGCTGCACAGTATCTTAGTAATTCATTATTGTGCTATTGGCCTTTCTAATACTGAAACTGAACCTGAAATCTCCAGTTCCCAGTTTCACTCTCCAACAAACACAAATCACAAAATACAAAAACATAAGGACTCTTATGTGACTGTGTGCAAAGCTAGCACTAAAGCCTGTCTAGTGGAACTTCACATATACACCACATGTGGGGACAAATAATAACTTCTCATAAAAACAGGCCAACTGGGCAAGTGAAAGATCCCACGTGATTACCCAACCACATGGTATGCTTTCCTGGAAGTCCAATTAACTGGGCTAAAAAGCATCAGCTAAAAAAATGTACAACCCCAATTCCAAAAAAGTTGGGATGCTGTGTAAAATGTAAATAAAAACAGAATGCAATGATTTGCAAAACTCATAAACCCATATGTTATTCACAATAGAACACAGAAAACATATCAAATGTTTAAACTGAGGAAATGTACCATTTTAAGGAAAAAATAAGTTAATTTTGAATTTGATGGCAGCAACACGTCTCAAAAAAGTTTGGACGAGGCAGCAAAAGGCTGGAAAAGTAAATGTTACTAAAAAGAAACAGCTGGAGGAGCATTTTGCAACTAATTGGGTTAATTGGCAACAGGTCAGTAACATGATTGGGTCTCTCAGAAGTAAAGATGGGATGGAATCTGGATGGAAGCATATGTTGCTCTAAAACCTGTATATACTTTCAGCATTGATGGTGCCTTTCCAGATGTGCAAGCTGCCCATTCCATAGGCACTAATGCACCTCCATACCATCAGAGATGCAGGCTTTTGAACTGAGTGCTGATAAAAAGACTGATGGTCCCTCTCCTCTTTAGTCCTCTTTAGTTTAGAGGATGCGGCATCCATGGTTTCCAAAAAGAATTTCAAATTTCGATTCATCTGAACAACACAACAGTTTTCCACTTTGCCTCAGTCCATTTTAAATGACCTTTGGCCCAGAAAAGACGGCGGCATTTCTGCATCATGTTCACATATGGCTTCTTCTTTGCATAATAGAGCTTTAACCTGCATTTGTGGATGGCACGGCGAACTGTGTTCACAGACAGTGAGTTCTGGAGGTGTTTCTGAGCCCATGCAGTGATTTCCATTACAGAATCATGCCTGTTTTTAATGCAGTGTCGCCTGAACACCCGAAGATCATGGGCATGCAATATTGATTTTCACCCTTGTCCCTTGCGCACAGAGATTTCTCCAGATTCTCTGAATCTTTTGATGATATTATGTACTTTAGATGGGATGGAATCTGGATGGAATATAATACTATTCTTAATGAAGTATATTGTCGTATGATGTTATGATGACGTTTTCTTATACATATTTAGTGTTGTTGTGAATTTATGTAAAGTCTGGTTTGTTTTGTTTCTTTCTTTCTTTTTGCATATGTGGCGAGACCAAAGACCAATTTTCAGTTACGACTGAACAATAAAGTAAAGTGACTAAAAGTAACTAGTAACATATTCATAGTCTTCGCAATTTTACATTGAGGAACAATATTCTGAAATTGTTTCACAAATTGCGGACGCAGTTTTTTGCAGATTGGTGAACCTCTGCCCATCTTTACTTCTGAGAGACTCTGCCTCTCTAAGATACTCTTTTTATACCCAATCATGTTACTGACCTGTTGCCAGTTAACCTAATTAGTTGCAAAATGTTCCTCCAGCTGTTTCTTTTTAGTAACATTTACTTTTCCAGCCTTTTGTTGCCCACGTCCCAACTTTTTTGAGACATGTTGCAGCCATCAAATTCAAAATGACCTTATTTTTTTCTTAAAATGGTACATTTCCTCAGTTTAAACATTTGATATGTTTTCTATGTTCTATTGTGAATAACATATGGGTTTATGAGATTTGCAAATCATTGCATTCTGTTTTCATTTACATTTTACACAGTATCTCAACTTTTTTTGGAATTGGGGTTGTAAATAACAAGAATGGAGAGCTAATTATATCCATTAATACAGACTATGGAAAATACACAAATATGCAAATGCACGGGAGGAGTGAGGAGGCAAAGTCTCTATCCTCTGCTGATTAAGCATCATGTTTGTACCCTGGAATAAAACGTCTGCGCCTATGAGACACAGTGTTCTCTCATTCATAAAGAAGTTGTTTGAGTCTGAGGAGTGTATTTATGGTGGCTCAGTGGTTAGCACATTTGCCTCAAACCTCCATGGTTGGGTCCTCGAATCCCTGTGTGTGCAGAGCTTGCATGTTCTCCCTGTGCTTCCGGGGTTTCCTCCCCAAGGGCCAAAGACATGCATTGTAGGCTGATTGGCATTTCCAAATTGTCCAGAGTGTGTGTGTGTGTGTGATTGTGCCCTGCGATGGGTTGGCACCACATCCAGGGTGTCCCCTGCCTCAGAGTCCCCTGGGATAGGCTCCAAGCTCCACGCGACCCTGTGTAGGATAAGCAGTACAGAAAATGGATGGGTGGAATGTGTTCATTTCCTGTCGATGTGCTTACACTCAAGGTGACCATGTGCTGTACTAGCAAACTTGAGTGTGTTATGTTTAAACAGATCAAATGAAGTGTCATTTTGTGAGTTGTTTTTTTTTTTTTGTTTTTTTTTAACAAAATGCAATACTGATGACCATTATACCAACTTGTAGCCCAGAGACATAATCTGCTTGTCCCAGGCACTCACAGTCCTCCCCTGCACTACACTATAATCAGTAAAAGTGTTTTCTTCCTGCAGCAATCTCACACCACACATTTAAACCTTTTAAAAAATAGTCAGGTTTTCTTGCTCCAACTCTTCAAATGCGGCAGAGGCAGACAGACTGAATTACCAGCCAGAAATAAACTCTGGTCTGTGATTGGCTGTGACTGCAACACTGACTACAAATTCACCAAAATAATAAAACACTTCAAAGATAAACAGTCTTTTTTTAAAACACATGGAAAAAGAATATTATGCAATACATCACAAAAAACGTCAATTTATCATTGAAATGATATGGCGACATCGTTCTCCAGTAGGATGCACCACCCCTGCCTGGAAATCAGCAATCTAATTCAGAAACACACATTTATAACCATACACCACATTTACCAACAGCTCTTTATTGCTGTTAAATAAGTCACTTTATCCCCACCCCCCTTAAAAAACAAAACAAAACAAAAAAAAAAAAAAACCCATACACGTGTTCATATTCAATTAAACAAATTACATATCCTCATAGAAAGAGAGAAGAGTGCTTGTTTGACAACGAAAGATTTTTTTTCCTATAACATGTTCCCTAAATACTGTCCAGAAAGAGGAGAGAGGCTTAAGAGGAAATGCAGGGAGATGAACGATATTTAGCATGGTGATAATGAAATGCTTAGACCTTGTGACATCATGAAGATGTACATATACACACTGGATATTAGAGATCTAGATAGGAGACATAGGATGCACTACTAAAGCCACTTGCATTCATTTGTTAGTTTTGTTTTATCTTTAAATCAGTCCACACAGGATTTCGTCGAGTTTTTTTTTTTTTTTGGTGATTGTTGCGGCCAAAAATGCTGGATTTTGCTGCGGCTTTAACCAAAATTTGCTATGCAATTTGCAGAATTTTTGGGGTTTTTTGTGGAAAACTACATGAATTGGGCTTTGGCTGAATCTGCTGTAATTTTGAAAATTTGCAAGCTCCGCCGAATATTGTGGAGTTTCCTTGATTTTGTGTTAATTGCTGCGATCGCAAAGATCACAAAATCCTGGAGGGACTTGTGATTTTTTTTTTTTTTTTTTTCCTGGGAAGGTCAACTTTATCTTAATATAATGCACTTAAAAGTTTGGATACAAAAATTAAATAGTCTATAATATACTATAAATGTTTATTTAAAAAAAAACAAAACAAAAAAAAAAACCTTTTCTTACACACTCATAAATTAGGTCTGTGATTTTTCCACCACTAAAATGACCATGTCCGTATCTGAAGGAATGAAATTAGACGTCTAATCAAGCAAGCTATATTATCCTTTTCAAAATAGATGCTTTGAGTAACCCAATACTAAACAATACACATACAAGCTAACACCAGGTAACTTCATAACATAAAGCTTAGACAACACTTAAATGAGGTGCTGGTACACAAAAATGTCGTACACCTTGACATTCCGGTATCTGCTGTTTTTTTTTTTTTTTTTTTTTTAAATATAAATATGTTTACTTATGTTACTTTCATCCATAGAGATGGGGTAAGAGTATTGTGACTCTGTGTAACATGGCACCATTAACCATCTAGGTCTCTAATATGTATACCTATGCAGTCTCAAATGGCAAATCAACAGCCCCAGGACCCTCCTGTGGGAAGATTTTATTTATTTATTTATTTTTTTAAATCATGCAGGCGTTCTGGAAGGTCACTCTGTATCCAGACGTTAACTTAAACACTGAACCCTCTGCTATTTGCCCAAGAGAGTGTGGGACTGAAAACCAAACCAGAAAAGCAAACACGCATCTGTCTGTGTGTATGTGTGTGTGTATATCTATTCTGGAATTCAAGACAAAAATACCTGGACTGAGTGGCACTAATGTAAGTGAGTGAGAAAAAATATCATCAGGAGTCCTGTAGAACAGAATAATACTGCACCTCTCTGTGGGAGTCTGTCCTTCAGCACAATTTCCCACACAGTGTGTGTCAATGTTCCAAAGGCAACAGCGTGGTACTACAGTGGTGAAGAGAGCATTAAAAAGGAGCTAGAGTTTTTTTTTTTTGTTTTTTTTTAAATAATAATAATAATAATAATAATAATAATAATAATAAAAGAGAAAGAGAAGGAGATTGAGAGCACAGGTTGCTCAGAAGTACATGTCCTGGAAGAGGTTTTGCCCCATCTCTATGTAGGCCTCCTTCTCCTGGGCGCTCATCTTTTCCACCAGCTCTGGCCTCTGGCTCACTTCCCTGTAGGAGTACGCTCTTCCTCCCACCATCACCACTGGATCGTCTCCCACTTCTTCAAACTCATCGTCCTCCTCATCCTCATCTTCGTCCAGCCTGCCTGGCTTTGGTGGAGCGACGATGGCTTGGACTGGAGAGTCCTCGTCCGATTCGCTGGTGTCGCTCTCCGAGTCGCTGGCATTGGCTGCCGGGATGGGTGGCCTGTGGACGGCTCCGCCAGCTGGTGCGGGCGCACTCTTCTTTTCGTGGATGAGGAGAGCACGCATCACTTCCTCATTCTCATCCTGCACATGGCCACGTCCAGCCAAACCTTCCTGGGTTACCATGGAGTTCTCGCCAGCTGGGGCACAAAAACAAATATTTAGTATGATAACTCAATGGAACAATAAATCAGTTTAGAAAGAGTAGTCTATTTTAAAATAGACTGAAACTCTATAATGAAAAATGCCCATGCATATACACATCAAAAAAATACATATGCAAGGCATAACTTGGGACCTGCATTTGTCAAGCATTTTACCTGAAAGTCTGCACCAGGAGCATCCGTTCAATCTACATTTACGGCATTTGGCAGACGCCCTTATCCAGAGCGACTTACATAAGTGCTTTGAGTCTCTATCATCAAATACGTCCCAATACTGGTTCACTAGGTCACGGACTAAGAATACCATCAGTCTAAAAACTCTGTTGAAAGGTAAAATGGTAAGAGAAACACACTGACAATTTTTTTTTAATGAAAAAGTGCTAATTTAAGTACTTTAGATATAGTTTGAAGACTGCCAGTGACTCAGATGTTCGGACATCTAGGGGAAGTTCATTCCACCACCTAGGTGCCAAAACAGAGAAGAGTCTTGATGCATACCTTCCTTGTACCCTGAGAGATGGTGGTACCAGTCGAGCTGTGCTAGAGGATCAGAGGGAGCGTGGTGCAGTGCGGGGTGTGATAAGTGATTTGAGGTAAGTGGGTGCTGGTCCATTTTTTGGCTTTGTAGGCAAACATCAGTGTTTTAAATCTGATGCAGGCAGCTACACGAAGCCAGTGGAGGGAGCGTAGCAGTGGAGTGGTGTGGGAGAATTTAGGCAAGTTGAAAACAAGTCGAGCAGCTGCATTCTGGATCAGTTGCAGAGGTCGAAAGGCTCTCAGAGGCAGACCAGCCAGGAGTGAACTGCAGTAGTCCAGCCCTGCAATGACTAGAGACTGAACCAACAGGGCAATCTACACCGCAAAGCTTACGCATTTTGTACTATTGTGCTATACTACAGTGACATGCTCCATATTAATCCAGAAAACTGATGTCCAAATGTACAACAATGTCAACGAAACACTGGCGATGGGGACAGCTGAAGTTAGGTAGCTGTAATTACAACAAAGCTCTATAAAAACATAACATGAGGCAGTTTGACAGCGCATAAACAGCATGTTCCTCTCTTTTCCGCTTACCCAGGAGTAACATACAAAAGTACCATGCAAACACTCTGCTATACAAGAACAGGTTGCACAATCATGACATTATGACCGTTTGTGAAAGGGGCTCCTGAGTGGCAAAAGTGAAAAGCGCTCGAACTGTTGTCAGGAGACGGCGAGTTTGGATCGCAGCCTGGGAGCAACGTTGGCTATGCTCTCTGGGTGGGAGGGATGGTATTATTGTCTCTCCCATGTCAATCACAGGGACATTAGCCAGAGGCCTGTTGCACGAAGCCGGTTTCGGAGGCTAGCCAGGAAAGTTTGAGTTTAGTTTGAGCAAACTCTGGTTTTTCGGTCTCAACAAGGTAGATTAGTTTTTGGCGTGTTTCATCGCACTACACGGTTAACCTGCTCCAGAGCAGGTTTTATTCTGGGTGAGAAAACTCAAACACAAATTGGACCAATCAGCAAAGTGAGATAAATCAGACGCATCAAAGTTAGCCCTTTAGTGTTTGTAGCAAAGGCTTCACCATTTGTGGGAAATCCTGTGGAGCTCAGAGCGCAAATAAGGGCACTTCGAAGGGAAAGAACTTTTAAGGACCGACACAATCCCCTGGCTTTTCCTGATGACTATCTTTCTTACAGATGTCGATTTTCAGCAGATGGTATAGTTTATCTATGTGGGCTTCTTGAGGCACACATGAAGCCAAGCTCTTACTGTACCGCAAACTGTATGTATTGCTTTGTGGTTCTTTGCGAGTGGTACATACAGTATTGTGCAAAAGTTTTAGGCACATGCAAAGGAATGCTGTAGAGCAAAGATGCCTTCAAAACAATGAAATTAAATGTTTCTACATTTTAAAAAAAAAAATACAGTAAAGTGCAGTAAACAAAACAAAGTCAATATTTGGTGTGACACAAAAATAAAAATAAAAATAGTAGTTTCCAGTACAATTTGTGCAGTTTTATAAGGAAATGAGCTGGTAAGTTTTATTGAGCATCTTGCAGAACCAGCCACAGTTCTTCTGGAGACTTTGACTTTCACACTTGTTTCTTCTTATTTTTGCAGCAAAACCCAGCAGCCTTCATTGTGTTTTTTGTCTGAAAAGTGGCCTCTTACATAATATGCTGCTTTCAGACATTTAATTTTGTGCTACAAAACTAATGTTTGGGAATCTAAAATGTTTTTTGTACTGACTTGATAATGTAGAAGTCATAAAATAAAAAAAATCTATAACAAAGTTTGTACTAAAAAAAATAGGCTGCCTAAAACTTTTGCACAGTACTGTATTTGCATGCAGTGGCATTATTCCTGTCCTAATATATTTTCACAAATTGATATTTATTTTATTAATATTTAATTAAAACAATTTACATTTTAATATTAATATAAATTGAAATTACATAAAATATGTTGGGGTTGTAAGTTTTCAATACGTTTAATCTCATTGTGAGCCTATAAAAGTTACGCATTTACACAGTCAGCAATTTTCCTGAGCTTTGGCAGCCGAAACAGTGTTAATTAATTTCCTCATATTTCCATATAATAATGTCTTGCTCTTCAACCCTTAAACGGAGTGCTCCTAATCTCAGCTCGTTACCTGTATAAAAATCAATCAATCATATTCCAAACTGTCCAACATGGCCAAGACCAAAGAGCTGTCCAAGGATGTCAGGGACATGATTGTAGACCTACACAAGGCTGGAATGGGCTACAAGACCATCGCCAAGCAGCTTGGTGAGAAGATGACAACAGTTGGTGCGATTATTCGCAAATGGAAGAAACGGTCAGTCTCCCTCGGTCTGGGGCTCCATGCAAGATCTCACCCCGTGGAGTTTCAATGATCATGAGAACGGTGAGGAATCAGCCCAGAACTACACGGGAGGATCTTGTTAATGATCT
This sequence comes from Cranoglanis bouderius, assembly GCA_023630585.1. NCBI lineage: Eukaryota > Metazoa > Chordata > Actinopteri > Siluriformes > Cranoglanididae > Cranoglanis > Cranoglanis bouderius. Next base: position 7,744,975 of record CM042569.1, read on the forward strand.
CAAGGCAGCTGGGACCATAGTCACCAAGAAAACAATTGGTAACACTACGCCATGAAGGACTGAAATCCTGCAGCGTCCCGCAAGGTCCCCCTGCTCAAGAAAGCACATGTACAGGCCCATCTGAAGTTTGCCTGAATGATTCAGAGGAGAACTGGGTGAAAGTGTTGTGGTCAGAGGAGACCAAAATCGAGCTCTTTGGCATCAACTCAACTCGCCGTGTTTGGAGGAGGAGGAATGCTGCCTATGACCCCAAGAACACCATCCCCACCGTCAAACATGGAGGTGGAAACATTATGCTTTGGGGGTGTTTTCTACTAAGAGGACAGGACAACTGCACCACATCAAAGGGACGATGGACGGGGCCATGTACCGTCAAATCTTGGGTGAGAACCTCCTTCCCTCAGCCAGGGCATTGAAAATGGGTCATGGATGGGTATTCCAGCATGACAATGACCCAAAACACACAGCCAAGGCAACAAAGGAGTGGCTCAAGAAGAAGCACATTAAGGTTCTGGAGTGGCCTAGCCAGTCTCCTGACCTTATTCCCATTGAAAATCTGTGGAGGGAGGTGAAGATTTGAGTTGCCAAACATCAGCCTTGAGACCTTAATAACTTGGAGAGGATCTGCAAAGAGGAGTGGGACAAAATCCCTCCTGAGATGTGTGCAAACCTGGTGGCCAACTACAAGAAACGCCTGACCTCTGTGATTGCCAACGAGGGTTTTGCCACCAAGTACTAAGTCGAAGGGGTCAAATACTTATTTCACTCATTAAAATGCAAATCAATTCATAACTTTTTTGAAATGCGTTTTTCTAGATTTTTTTTGTTGTTATTCTGTCTCTCACTGTTAAAGTACACCTACCATTAAAATTATAGACTGATCATTTCTTTGTCAGTGGGCCCATATGGACAGCCTCCACAAACAATTCACAAACAGACTTTGTGCTCAGGTCTCCATCGGTGGACAGTTCATGATTTGAGCAAAAATAGACTTCATGTTGAGACTGTGTCGAATCTCCTGACTACACAGTTGCACTTTATATCATGTATCATACAGTTATAGAAGGGATTTACTTCTAATTACACAATCCAGTGTCGCCCAGATGAGGATGGGTTCCCTTTTGAGTCTGGTTCCTCTCAAGGTTTCTTCCTCATGTCGGCTCAGGGAGTTTTTCCTTGCCACCATCGCCACTGGCTTGCTCATTGGGGATAAATTTATCGATTTAAAATTTAGATCCAAAAATTATGCATCTCTGTAAAGCTGCTTTGTGATGATGTCTATTGTTAAAAGCGCTATACAAATAAAATTGAAATGAATTGAAAAACATACAAAATCAACAGGGGATCAAATACTTTTTCCCCCCCACTGTATGTGCATGCACTCAATGAGTAAACATAGATTGAGGGTTAAAATCTGAGCTGATTGAGAAAGATGATAACCAGAGTCAAGAAACCTATTAACCTTAATTAACCCGGGTTGGATTTGTTTGGTTTTGTCAACTCAAAACTTACTCTGCAACTCCGAGTTTGTTCAACTCAACAGGCCTCAGTGCGAGTTCATGTATGCGGAAGAGGGTAGACAGCGCTTTCCTCCAAGTGTTACATTGCTCTGTGATGCAGCATGAGCAGCAGTTTGAAAAGATGGCTTCACGTGTCACGGAAGAAGCACGTGTTGTACGACATTTACCAAACGGGGAGGGTGAAGGCTGAGTTCACGCTTCATTAGAGATGAAATGCAAAACTAGGACAGTGCAACATTCGGACTTTACATGTCTCTGATGCAGCTGGTCCGGACTGAAAGAGTTGTTAAAATGGAAGCATAACTGCTGTGTGTGAGGTGCAATGAAAAGATTGGCCTTCAGAGTATGGAATCATCCGTAACTACTCGAATATTTTGAGACATCTAGGCTGTTTTGGTCCGGTTCAAGATACGAGTAAAAGCACATCACGATTCCTAATTACACCAGAGTACTTCTAATGCTGAATAAACGGCCGCAGTCAGGTTCACAACACTTCCACGAACCAAGAAATGTTTTGAACAACCTAAATGATAATGACCTGGTTAAGTGCTGCCATGACAATTTGGTACCTCACCATTTGGCATGTGCAGCACCTCCCCTAAGCCGCAGATTTGTTTACTTCCAGAACACTCATCAGGAAATGATAAACAGCCAGGCTGCTTTCATGCAGACCACTTGCTTGCCATGGTTCATCAGAGTAATTGATGAAAGCCATATTAAAATTATAGTCTCATAAGGAAATGAAAAGGCCTGTGTGAATCAGAAGGTATTACAGATATGTACAGTTATTAGGAGACAACAAAGAAGAACCCTTCGCTCAAAAGCAACATCAGTGCAATTAATAAAAACATGGAACATGATGTGAAACTTTCTCTCATATTTTGATCATGTCGGAGTCTAGACAGAAATATTGTGCTTTCACAAGCATTTCTCCTCAAAAAAGCATGGATTAACGTTAGACTGAAGTCATGAGCTGTGTCCTTGCCATGTGGCTTATTTAATTCACAAGCTGTCAAAACCCGAGAGCGAGAGAGAGAGAGCGAGAGAGAGAAACGCTTGTCTTCATCTTCGGATGAAAGGATGACCATTATGTGCAACAGGACTCCCGAATAAATATTTACATCACGTTAATAGCCAGAGCCATTTGTGCTTCCAAACAAGAAATCTAGCAGGCTGAAGGAAACATTAAATTTGTATGCTACAAAAAAAGAAACGATGTAGAACCAGTAGATAAAATTCTTGAATCTAATTAGTCAGAAGTGGTGTTGATTAATTTTCTAGAACAGCAGCTCGGATAATAGTGTTGGCTGCAAAGAAAATCCGAAAAAATGGCATTTATTAATTAAATTTATGAACGCACTCAATCTCCTATGTCATCATTTCTATAATAACAGCTCATTCACAGCGATTTGTATAGTGGACCCTTCACATACTCTAAACCTAATAATAAATGCATTAAAAAGTATGCTAGTTAACAACAACAACAACAAACTATAAATCTACTACAATATGTTGAAGCATTTTGTTAAGAGATGTTCATTTAATATTTATAGACAGAGTCTCGGTGCTTTGTAAAGGTCAAGAAGTTTTCCACCTCGGGAGAGTTTTCAGGACAGAGGACTGTGTAATTGATCTAAATGTAACTATAAAATGTAGGAGATCATATTTTAATTAAAACCTCAGGGTGGTAACAGCAACACACTATTCGGTCGTTGACCAATTTCCCTGTAATGTTTCATTCCTTATAGACTTATAAAATGCCACCACCTCACTAGTGGAAAATATAACAATGCTACTAAAAGAAATGAGATTACTAAATGATCCAGAGATTTCCTGTTAAATGACTCAAAGTAAATGCACTGACGGATTTTTTTTTGCAGATCATTTTGGACACCTCACTGGCTGATACCAAAATACTTATTTTACTAGAACACGGATCCCTGTTTTGTAAGCTCGACCCATGTCCAGTAGCAGCTCATCTAGAAATCTACAAAATGAGAAGAGCACATGCAGCAGCGGTGATACGGTACGCCAGAGTGGTGAAGGGGTACTGACCGGCCTTGAGGGTGTCGTTCTCGTTGTAGGCGCCCTGCACGGTGCTCTGAGTCAGCCACACCGGTCGCTCTTTGGGGACTTTGGCCTCAGCAGCCTGGGCCTGCTGGCTCTCCTGCTCCTCCATGTTGATCACGACATTCTGCGTGTACAGATCCGCATATGACGAGCCCTTCGTCCTCCAGACCTCCCGCCCTGCCACTCCAGCTGAACCTCCGGCTAAAGCCGCACGCTCCCGACTGCAGGGCAAGACAGAGAACCATGTAGTGGCAAAAAATATTTGCATATTGCTATAATGCAAATAGCCACACCATAAAGCAGTGGTCACCAACCCTCTTCCTTCAGACCTACCTTCCTGCAGGTTTCATCTCCACCAAAATCTAACACACCTGTTTTAGTTGATCAAGAAATTCTTAAGGCAATGATTAGATGGTCAGATGGGCATGATTATGGTCTTCAGTAAGGTAGATCTCCTGGAACAGCGTTAGTGACCACTGCCATAAATGTTCTGACATGTCATGAAATTAGAGCTTGTACTAAAACAAACATTCAGTACAACCCCTCTCACTAGATGGAACACAAATCCTATTAACTGCCTGAAAAGAATGTAATATGTAGTGAATCTTTAGAAGGGTGAACAACAAGGGCCTCAACCTCTGTTTCAGAGCAGGGATTTCTGTAGGCTCTGGTTCCAGTAGCTCATGCGACAGGTTGACATCTTCAGTCTCCCGTAGCAACACATAAATGGGCTCGATCTGCTCGTTGAAGCGGGCAACCTGCGTCCGCGCGTCTTTCTTCGGCACGGCTGACTCGTCCTCCTCCACCTCAGTCTGGCAGAACGTACAGCGGAACGTCCCTGTGACGGTGGTAGAGGGACAGAGAGAGGGTGAGAGAGCAAGCATCACCTATACTGATTATACCGATTAATAATAATAATAATAATAATAATAATAATAATAATAGCCACATTATCGGTACAGTATAAGCTGAAAACACACTTGCATGCACTCACAAACAGTTGGCTATTTGCTGCTGAAGTTATTTACAGACACATTAATGAGAGCATACACAGCAGTATTTTGTGTGTGTGTGTGTGTGTGTGTGTGTGTGTGTGTGTGTGTGTGTATTAAGGTAGTGCAGGACCGATATGAAAACAATCACAGATACTGTGAGCTCAAAATCTTAATATCAATGATCTCAATCGAAATACTGCTATATAGTCAGTAAACAGAGGGAACCTCACTGAATGATGATCAATTTCTCATACAGCAATATAACAAGCTTCTAAACACAACAACTTTAGAACAAGTCAAGAACAGGAGATTCTACAGCACTGAGCAGTATATGGAGTACACAATGGATTCTGTGGTTTGAATCCTGACAAATGAACACTCAGAGGAGGGGGGGGGCACAAACACACTAGTGCAGTACAGTGTGTTTGGTTCGGTCCTTTAAAAATGGTGAGGACTGTGGCCCAGGTCACAAAAAAGGTTAACAGCTGCTACACAACACCCTGCAATGCTTTACTTACCCTACTAACAATTTTCTTTCATCATATACACTGTATGGCCAAAAGTGTGTGAACAGCTGACCATCACACCCAGATGTGGGCCTTCACCAAACTGTTAGAAGCACATAATTATATAGAATGACTGTAGCATTACAGTTTCCCTTCAGGAGCACAAACATGTTCCATCATAACAATGCCCCTGTGCACAAAGCGAGGTCCATGAAGACATGGTTTGCTAAGGGTGGAGTGAAAGAACTCGAGTGGCCTGCACAGCACCGACCTCAACCCCACTGAACATGCTCTTGGCCTCCTCACCCAACATCAGTGTCTGACTTCACTAATGCTCTTGTGGCTGAATGAGCACAAATCCCCACAACCACACTCCAAAATCTAGTGGAAAGCCTTCCCAGAAGAGTGGAGGTTATTATAACAGCAAAGAGGGAACTAAATCAGGAATGGGCTGATCAGCAAGCACATAAGGTCAGGTGTCCACAAACATTTGGCCATATAGTGCAGTATCAGTGAAATCACATAGGCTTAGAATCAACCAAAAGCAGTGTGGAGTAGATTTGCAACAAGGTACATTTATACCACACTATACAGTACACCCCTGTGAGAATGTCCAAATTGGGCCCAAAGTGTCAATATTTTGTGTGGCCACCATTATTTTCCAGCACTGCCTTAACCCTGTTGGGCATGGAGTTCACCAGAGCTTCACAGGTTGCCAATGGAGTCCTCTTCCACTCCCCCATGACGACATCACAGAGGTGGTGGATGTTAGAGACCTTGCGCTCCCCCACAGATGCTCAATAGGGTTTAGGTCTGGAGACATGCTTGGCCAGTCCATCACCTTTACCCTCAGCTTCTTTAGCAAGGCAGTGGTCGTCTTGGAGGTGTGTTTGGGGTCGTTATCATGGTGGAATACTGCCCTGCGGCCCAGTTTCCGAAGGGAGGGGATCATGCTCTGCTTCAGTATGTCACAGTACACGTCACAGTACACTCCCCAGTGCCGGCAGCACTCATGCAGCCCCAGACCATGACACTCCCACCACCATGCTTGACTGTAGGCAAGACACACTTGTCTTTGTTCTCCTCACCTGGTTGCCGCCACACACGCTTGACACCATCTGAACCAAATAAGTTTATCTTGGTGTCATCAGACCACAGGACATGGTTCCAGTAATCCATGTCCTTAGTCTGCTTGTCTTCAGCAAACTGTTTGCAGGCTTTCTTGTGCATCAAACTTCTCTTCAACCAATGAGCAAAAATCATCGGCTATCGAAGCCATCATCAACAAAAAAACAGAAAAAACGTCCTTCTGGGACGACAGCCATGCAGACTAATTTGATGCAGTGTGCGGCGTATGGTCTGAGCACTGACAGGCTGACCCCCCCACCCCTTCAACCTCTGCAGCAATGCTGGCAGCACTCATACGTCTATTCTGCAAAGCCAACCTCTGGATATGATGCTGAGCACGTGCACTCAACTTCTTTGGTTGACCATGGCAAGGCCTGTTCTGAGTGGAACCTGTCCTGTTAAACCGCTGTATGGTCTTGGCCACCGTGCTGCAGCTCAGTTTCAGGGTGTTGGCAATCTTCTTATAGCCTAGGCCATCTTTATGTAGAGCAACCATTCTTTTTTTCAGATCCTCAGAGAGTTCTTTGCCATGAGGTTCCATGTTGAACTTCCAGTGACCAGTATGAGAGAGTGTGAGAGCGATAACACCAAACTTAACACACCTGCTCCCCATTCACACCTGAGACCTTGTAACACTAACGAGTCACATGACACCGGGGAGGGAAAATGGCTAATTGGGCCCAATTTGGACATTTTCACTTAGGGGTGTACTCACTTTTGTTGCCAGCGGTTTAGACATTAATGGCTGTGTGTTGAGTTATTTTGAGGGGACAGCAAATTTACACTGTTATACAAGCTATAACACTCACTACTTTACATTGTAGCAAAGTGTCATTTCTTCAGTGTTGTCCCATGAAAAGATATAATAAAATATTTACAAAAATGTGAGGGGTGTACTCACTTTTGTGAGATACTTTATATCCTCTGGCGATGAGGGTAGAATCCAATCCAAACACAGAGCTATGCAGTTGCTCCATGTTGAACTGGCATCCCATCCAGTGCGTACTCCCTCCTTGCCAATACTGGCTTCAAATCCACCAATCATGACATTGTAAGAATCCTGGGATTTGAGCTCATAGCCTTCTACATGCTAGTGCCATTAACATCAAACAGTGAGTGACTTCTGCCAAAGCATGAATATAAAGAAGTATTTGTTTTGTACACACCAGTATGGTTACGTTTCTGTAGGACGATCTTAGCCGTCCATCAAACAAGGAGCAAGGCGTGACTTGTGGAAATGCACATTCAGATTCGCGATCATCTGATGGTGTCAGACACACTCTCACACTCACCACTTTCTGCCCCATTCATTCAAACATCTCTACTGCCCAATCATAGCGAAGACAGAGAATGACTTTTCCAGAATCCAAAGCCTGTTCAAGTATAAAGCAGCGATCACACTGTATTTTCTCCATGCAGAGGGGGTGGAGCAACATTAGCTAGCTGGTTAAGATCAGCTGTTCACTGAATGACTACTCTCATACTGACCATAATCAGATAGTTTGTTGTTCGAGAGTGATGAGACAATATGATGTTTGAAGCAAAGAAAAAGCTTTGTCTTCTCCTTGTTGAGTGTTTCAGAAAGATGTGACCCCAGCTTTGTGCTCGTTTTCTACTGGCCAATGTTTCCAAGATTGGTCAAGTCAAGGAGTTAGAAGTAAGCTCACATAGATGAATTCTGTGCAAAGGGAAATCAGAGGAGGTGGATTCTTCCGTTTCCGGAAACGAAGCCTTTATCATGCAACGTGTCCTCTTCCGTTCACGCCTCTCCATCGGGCCGTTTTATTTGTGTCCGATGTGAGCACTGATGAAGTCAGGCTTTGTGTTTATTGGCTGAGTACAAGATGCTTATTGCTTTCTCACTGCGCTAGTCAGCCACATATTTAGGAATTCAGGCTAAGCAACGCCAGAAAGCTGCTCTGATTTTTGAGCTGGAGGGGAAAAATCAGCAGAGGAAATGATTCATTGCAATTTCCATTTTGAAAAGCCCTTTTGGCAAGCTGACAAGCGCCGCAAAAGCACTTGTGAAAAAAACAATCACCTCCGCCTGGGCCTTTTATTATAGCGTACAACTTAGCCATCTGATGGATGGGACGAGGCAAGAAAACAACTTGAGCGAGACAGAGTGTGAGAGAGGGAGATAAGTGAATACAAACAAGGATTTGTGCCATGCTGATGCCATCTCACCAACTCCCTCAGTAAGAAAAGGCACTTGGCACCTTCATTTTCCTCCATTCTCCATTGTGGTTCTGCCAATTATTTAGCATTGTGCAAAAGTTTGTTTTTTTTGTTTTTTTTTAATGGAAATAAATAAACAAAACAATAAGGGAGCAATCCAGAGGCATCATTAATCCAACACCATTGTGACAGCCAGAAGAGCTGCAGGACTGAGTGACAGATTAAAAGGGGGGGGGGGGGGGGTGCTTGGAATATTCACATTCTTACAGAAAGATAAGGGGCCAATAAAACTGCCAATCAGTGGAGGGTGGGGCAGCGGAGGTGAAGCTTTAAGAGTGTACAAACAAACACAGATGCACACGAAACCACTTTTTATTCAGAGAGAGGCAAATTGGCAATAAATTACAGCTTGGTGCTAAACACCTGCACAAATGTGTCTGCTGGCACTTAGTTACAAACTAGCTTTATTTCATTTTAATCTCTGTAAATGGAAGATGAACAAAATAAAAAAATTTAAAATTTTAATCCTTGTTTTGCATAAGCAGGACAAATTAGTGGTAATGGCGGCACAATCATTAATAAAACTCTCATTCTTCGAGCAAAAATAAACATCACATGCTGAGCACACGCACGCACACTCTCTACTTTACCTAGAACAGCAGCAGAACAGAGCCTATTTGTGAGACAGGCGTTCATTAAGCATTTCAGACAGAATAAAGTGAGTCTTATCTTTTTTGTGTAGAGATCTTTCCTCTATCATGTATGAATACGTCTAAATTACACGGCTCTTCTTCGTCAAAGCTCTCTGTGAAAGCAAGACGGAGCTCTGCGCTCATGTAACTGGAAACAATAGGTTAAAAAAAATAAATAAATAATTATTTTAAAAATTAAAAAGCAGTGTGCATGACCCAATTTAAAAAGCGAGGTGGAAATTGTTAGTGATATTACAAGACAATTGCAGTTTGTAAGGAAGTTTTCACATATGCAGTGTTTAGTCTGGTGCTTTTGATCGTTGGTGTGTTTTGTTTACGCGGGTCAGAACACAGCAGGACCGGTCTGAGCATATGATGGACGCTGTCTCGGTTTGCTTCCAATCAAACTTTAGGAAGTTTAGAAAGTGAAGCAAATGTGGATTTTGGATTGCAGCTCTCAGGCTGGTTATCTTTTGTCAAATCACTTTATTTCAGATCAGTGAATGAATTTTACGAATACCTTTTCAGCCATACACACCCCTCAGCCAACGTTTTTTTTTTTGCTTTTTGGTTCATTTAATTATATGCAGTGTGAAAATAAACTAAACCAAATAGCAAATGAATTAAAAAAGTATCAATCTCTCTCTGATTCGGATTCAGCAAACGGACTAATAGACGTAACACCTCTCTCAGTGACTCCCCTTTTCTCCCCCTCTTTCCTGTCTGACCAAGCAACACAGAAATCAGCAGGCAATCATCTAATCAAATCAATGTTCACACTCAACATGCTGGTGCTTAGCAGTACCTTACATCACGTCTGGGTCCAAAATGACGGATATTGAAAGAAAAGTTCACATCATGGTCATAATGAAAGCATTGTTGTTTGAGATTCTGCATCATCCTACATAATCAGTGTATACAATCAGTTAAAGGTCATATTGGTAAATCATCCAACGGCTCACAATTATTTGCTCAAATGCAATGCAAATGATGCACTAAAACATCCCATTTATTCAGTGCCATTTCAGATGAAGACATTATAACCAGGTCTTGCACAATAAGGTGTTCTGGGAAAATGGCCCTCAGTACTTAGTGTATTCAGTATGTTTTAAAAGCCAATCTGACCAACCAGCTGATCTGTCATGTTACATTCCCTACATCATTACTCATTTCATGAACGCATTACTAACACCCACTGATCCCATAAACTCCAACAAAACCATAAAGCAAGTACACAGCCTGGTTATCAACTTTTGTCACGTCCATTAAGTAGAAACACTTAGAAACCTTCTAATTATGCAATAAAATGCTTGTGTTCAACAAGGGGCAGCAGGTAGCACGGTCACCTCTCGGGTTCTTTGGTTTCTTCCAGATTCTCCAGTTTCCTCCATGCCGGAAGGTGAACTGGCTATGCTATACCTGCCTCTACAAGTGTGAATGAGTGTGTGTGTGTGTGTGTGTGTGTGTGTGTATGTGTGCTGCTCTGTAACAGATTGGTGTCTCATTCAGGGTGTGTCCCTGCCTCACGCCCAGTGTTCCCGGAATCCGGCTCGGGATCCACTGTGACCCTGAGCAAAATAAAGTTCTTACTGAAGACGAATCAATGTGTTGAATATTAATTCTTGTGAATAAATTCCACAGGTCTTGTTTAGAAGGTGAAACGTTGAGGACGTCTAAAATTAGAGCGCTCGGGTACATGATGTACTGATTCACAACCTAGGGAGCTGATCGAGACGCAACCTTAGTCTTGTGTTTCATGTAGTAAACTAGGTGGATTTAGCGACAATCACCTCCTAATTTAACTATATGCTACCATGTGGATTTTAAGCACTTTTTTTTTTGATCTACAGTCAACTTGAGAATAATTGGTACCCTTATTAAATGCTATGTGTAATGTTCAAAGATGCTGTTTAGTTTAATTTGAACTTTTTTTTTTTTTTGTCTTCAAAATGATTGGAATCCCACAATTACTGTATGGTGTCTTCCTGTAATGTCCAACAAGATCAGAGACACTTGGGGCATGGGTGATATATTGATATAATATCGATATCGTGATAAATGATTATGCGATATACTTTTCTGAAATATCATTGGTATGGTGATGTATTTACATTTTTAACCATTACAAATTAAATGGTACTGAATGGATGTTGTTGATTTGATGTAAACATTCTTTTTAACTTAAAATTAAAGGAAAGTATCGTCAAACTCCGTTTAACCTTTGCAAAACAGTAGTAAAATAAACAAAAACAAAAAACAAAAAAAAAAAACCCCAAACAGTTTGTTAAATTATATATCGTGATGTGCATAGTGTATCGTAGAAATGTCCTCAAGTATTGTGATATGATATTTTTGTCATATCGCCCAGCCCTGGGATCTTGGATCCTCCTCCAAGCAGAAATCCACCATCTCAAGCGCCTTCTTAGTTTTGTGTATGTGCATGTTCTCTTCATTCCGACCACAGGTGTTCAATCCAGTTCAAATCTAAGGACTTATATTGCTATTGCAAAACAGTGATCGTGTGTCTCGCAAGCATTTCTCTTCATGGAATGCATGTTTCTAGTTATTATCTTGCCAAAAGACTCCACCTATAGAGAAGTTTTGGAAATTCATGATGCCATCAAATTTTCACAAGACCACTTGACCATCATGACATCAATCAAACACTTAAAGTGCAGCTGAAGTATTTTGGGGGGGGGGGAGCTTGTAAGCATGTCTCGACCGGTCTGTTTCGTATAATATGATCCGACTGCGCTTTCTTCTCCAGAGACCAGTCGATGATGGAACTCCATCTCCATAGTGTCACCTCTATACATTTTGCTCACGTTTTATCCGGGCTGAGTGAACGCCTGCTGAAACCGCCAACGTAGTCTTTGTTCACCTTGTCAAGCGTGAACACTGCAGCAACTTTATCGTTGTCAGCTCCTCAAACAGCAAGGCGCTTGGACTGCAATCTACTTCACTTGTAAGTCACTTTGAATAAAATCCCAGATTGCATTATGAAAAAACCCACTGAACAAAACTTCTATTCAAGACAGCAGCTGAATGACTCCATTATATAACGAAATATATACAGTCGTGATGCGACTACCACCAATAAGAACTTCCGCAATGCTGACGCAAATCAGTTACTGGAGGAAAAGCGGTAATGGAGATAATGGTAATGTAAAGTGCTCTCTACAGAAATTAAAGTGTAGTGAAGCTGCTTGCATAGAGCGTTCCTGAAGCTCAGGGTGTGAGACAGCACGTACATGTGTGTTTTAGACGGGCAGCGGTGGGGTTGCTCTTTACACACCCGTCTGCTTGCCCATCCCACTGTGTATCCTAGCAACAGCTCGCCTTTTCCGTTTGCCTTTTCCTTCTCTTCATCATCACTTGCTCCTTTCATGCCTTTCTTTCTCTAAATATCTTTTCTCTTGTCCTTCTCCAGTTTTTTGCCAACGCGGCCGGTGGTGTGGATTTGGATATTCTAGGACTGATTCTGGACATGAAAGATTGTCTAGCTTCATACCCAAGTAAAAGTCATTCCATGCTAAGACTTCATCCCAAGTGGAGTCAGCGTGTGTGTGCGCGCGCGATTTCTGGCCTAGGACTGAGCAATAGGACAATACAGGATTGATATTGTAATAAATGAGGTCTCAGTTAGGCTTGTGTGATATTTACGATATTCAGCGATGTGTATTCCGATTATATTACACTACATAATATTACCAGACCTGCCAACCTTTGCGCATTTTGGATAGGAGCTCCACAATTTAACATCGGACTACGCTGCTGCTACAAGGGCTCACCTGTAAATCTGTCAAAAGACCAGTCTTCTTTTTCTCCCCAATAAAATGGCAGATGTGCAAATCGAAATGTGAATCGGGAATGATTCTCGTAGAGGTTTTGAACTGTACGACTTAAACGGGCCCCGCCCCCTTTCCCCAATCTCACACGATGAACTCGCGCAGTCGCTCTCTCTTTCTGTCAAGATAAACTGAGAATGCTTGGAGTTCATTACTATGAAATGAAATTATTATTATATTTATTATATTATTATGAACATTAGACAAGTCTATAGTTAACATCAGTTAACTACTTTTCTTAGGAATGCCAGAATTTTCGGAAAAAGAAAACTAAAGGAAGGTTTTGACCCAAATATATTATTATATTTGACATAATTTCACATATACTGTCAAATGTAAACAGTTTACATATAATGTTATTGGTGATAAAGTGATTCAATGTGTTCATTTTATTTATTTATATATTCCATTTTGCAGAAATACTAGTTTTTCTGTTCTGGAAGATTAAGATTTATTTTAACATTTATTTAAGATTATATTTAACAAGATTTATTGTGATTTTTTAAAAAAGAGAAAAAAAAAACGAGCAGGGGAAAAAAGCAAAAAAGCGACTTTCTGAGGTATTGTGGGTATTGTCAGTATTTTTACAATAACAATTAAAAGCTCCTGTAGAAAGATTAAACATTACAATTTCAAAGATTCAGTTTAAAGTGTTACAGCTTTGTTTTTTTTTTTTTAATTTGCCCTGCTTTTCAGTGTAGCAATTATTTAACTTATATACAGTATCTCACAAAAGTGAGTACACCCCTCACATTTTTGTAAATATTTTATTATATCTTTTCATGGGACAACACTGAAGAAATGACACTTTGCTACAATGTAAAGTAGTGAGTGTACAGCTTGTATAACAGTGTAAATTTGCTGTCCCCTCAAAATAACTCAACACACAGCCATTAATGTCTAAACCGCTGGCAACAAAAGTGAGTACACCCCTAAGTGAAAATGTCCAAATTGGGCCCAAAGTGTCAATATTTTGTGTGGCCACCATTATTTTCCAGCACTGCCTTAACCCTGTTGGGCATGCAGTTCACCAGAGCTTCACAGGTTGCCAATGGAGTCCTCTTCCACTCCTCCATGACGACATCACAGAGCGGGTGGACGTTAGAGACCTTGCGCTCCTCCACCTTCCGTTTGAGGATGCCCCACAGATGCTCAATAGGGTTTAGGAGACATGCTTGGCCAGTCCATCACCTTTAGCCTCAGCTTCTTTAGCAAGGCAGTGGTCATCTTGGAGGTGTGTTTGGGGTTGTTATGTTAGAATACTGCCCTACGGCCCAGTTTCCAAAGGGAGGGGATAATGCTCTGCTTCAGTATGTCCCAGTACATGCTGGCATTAGCTCCCCAGTGCCGGCAGCACTCATGCAGCCCCAGACCATGACACTACCACCACCATGCTTGACTGTAGGCAAGACACACTTGTCTTTGTACTACTCCTCACCTGGTTGCCACCACACACGCTTGACACCATCTGAACCAAATAAGTTTATCTTGGTGTCATCAGACCACAGGACATGGTTCCAGTAATCCATGTCCTTAGTCTGCTTGTCTTCAGCAAACTGTTTGCGGGCTTTCTTGTGCATCATCTTTAGAAGAGGCTTCCTTCTGGGACGACAGCCATGCAGACCAATTTGATGCAGTGCGCGGCGTATGGTCTCAGCACTGACAGGCTGACCCCCCCACCCCTTCAACCTCTGCAGCAATGCTGGCAGCACTCATATATCTATTCTGCAAAGCCAACCTCTGGATATGATGCTGAGCACGTGCACTCAACTTCTTTGGTCGACCATGGCGAGGCTTGTTCTGAGTGGAACCTGTCCTGTTAAACCGCTGTATGGTCTTGGCCACCGTGCTGCAGCTCAGTTTCAGGGTGTTGGCAATCTTCTTATAGCCTAGGCCATCTTTATGTAGAGCAACAATTCTTTTTTTCAGATCCTCAGAGAGTTCTTTGCCATGAGGTGCCATGTTGAACTTCCAGTGACCAGTATGAGAGAGTGTGAGAGCGATAACACCAAACTTAACACACCTGCTCCCCATTCACACCTGAGACCTTGTAACACTAACGAGTCACATGACACTGGGGAGGGAAAATGGCTAATTGGGCCCAATTTGGACATTTTCACTTAGGGTTGTACTCACTTTTGTTGCCAGCGGTTTAGACATTAATGGCTGTGTGTTGAGTTATTTTGAGGGGACAGCAAATTTACACTGTTATAAAAGCTGTACACTCACTACTTTACACTGTAGCAAAGTGTCATTTCGTCAGTGTTGTCCCATGAAAAGATGTAATAAAATATTTACAAAAATGTGAGGGTTATACTGTGTGTGTGTGTGTGTATATATATATATATATATATATATATATATATATATATATATATATATATATATATATATATATATATGCGCAATGCTACTGTTTGGATGGTAGTTTGTTCACACACCTATAGATCATGAAACAGTGTATTGTAGAAACATCTTTGAGACATAACACTTGTCAAATCACCCACCCCTACTCCGCCCCATTCTGTTTTCTCACTTTCTCACCATCTGAATGCATCAATCAGCTAGATACAGTCTATGTGTCAGGTTAAATAAATTATACATCACTTCAGATGGTAATATGGTAGACCTGAAGCACCTGACATGCTTATGCTAAAACCCAGCATGCCGTTCTGTTCATGTCGGTTCATCTGAGAGATGGAGAGGATAAGACATTCATCCTGCAGAGCTCAGTTTCAGAAACACCGCAACTCCAATAATCAGAAGTCAATGCACGTCTTACCCACGGCAGAGCAGACCAAAGTTGTGTGTGTGTGTGTGTGTGTGTGTGTGTGTGTTACTTTGCTAGCAGATAGATAAATCAGAAACTACAGCAGACGGAAACTAGAAAGTACAAGTGCTGATATGAGAGGGAGTAAAGCTGGCAGCAAATGACGAAAGACTAAGTGAAAAAGCCGCTCCGCTGAACATGCAGTTGTATGTATTCTCCAAAAGCATCGAATTTTGTGTATTGGGATTATTTTTTAAAAGCAGGCACAGCTAACATATCAAATTGAGTGAGGAAAAGAAAAAAAAAAAAAAAAAAAAAAAAAAAAACAGCATTGTCAGCGTTGACAAAGGCACAAATGCGGCAGAATGATTTTTTTTTTTTTTTTTTTTTTTTTTAAACAAGCATAAAGAGCATAAAAATGAGAGATGGCACCAAAGGTAGCACACATCAGAAAGCTGTGCTGCTGCCTTCCTCAATCACAAGCAAATACTGAACCCAGAAATCAAACAGCTGCTCTGTGCACTGACAGAAGCAACAGTGTGATACTCAGACCAATCACAGACTCAGAAGAAAAGACACGGTGGTGTAAGGACTGAAACCACAAACGCGCCTTTCTCTATCAAAAACCGTCTTTTTACAATGTGAGCACAAAGACAGGTGAGAAACAGACTCGTTAGTCATGCCCTCTCTGTACACATAGCAAATAACAGTATCAGAATGTAATATTTACACAACTGTACTGCCATCTAGCGTTCACAGCCCACACAGTTAAATCTCCTGGCACCTCAACCACAAAATCAAAATCAAATACATATACAGTATGTGTTTATCATATCAGGATCAGTGTACACAATGCACAAATCTCATGCACAAAACGGTCGCCTCACTGGTATGTACTGATTAAAATGACTAATTCATAAAGCTCTAGGCATCAGCAGGTCAACGAACAGCCACAGGTTCACCAAAACTGGATGGTTGAAGATTGGAAAACATCTCCTGTTCTTTTTCTGCCAAGAAATTGTTCAACCATGACTTCCTGTTTCACAGGGGTATAAATATGAGGTAACACACAGGTCAAATTCCCTTAGTCATTCATGACATTGGGTAAGACCAAGGAATATAGCTGGGATGTGCGGCAAAAGGTTGTTGAGCTTCACAAAATGGGAAGTGGCTATAAGAAAATAGCACAAGCATTGAAAATGCCCATTTCTACCATTAGGGCAATAATTAAGAAGTTCCAGTCAACTGGAAATGTTATGAACAATAATTATAATTTGTGACATTTTTACAGGTGCATCTCAATAAATTAGAATGTCGTGGAAAAGTTCATTTATTTCAGTAATTCAACTCAAATTGTGAAACTCGTGTATTAAATAAATTCAATGCACACAGACTGAAGTAGTTTAAGTCTTTGGTTCTTTTAATTGTGATGATTTTGGCTCACATTTAACAAAAACCCACCAATTCACTATCTTAACAAATTAGAATATGGTGACATGCCAATCAGCTAATCAACTCAAAACACCGGCAAAGGTTTCCTGAGCCTTCAAAATGGTCTGGTTTGGTTCACTAGGTAAGCCACAAACATTCATTGCCAAAGAAGCTGGCTGTTCACAGAGTGCTGTATCCAAGCATGTTAACAGAAAGTTGAGTGGAAGGAAAAAGTGTGGAAGAAAAAGATGCACAACCAACCGAGAGAACCGCAGCCTTATGAGGATTCGATTCAAGAATTTGAGTGGACTTCACAAGGAATGGACTGAGGCTGGGGTCAAGGCATCAAGAGCCACCACACACAGACGTGTCAAGGAATTTGGCTACAGTTGTCGTATTCCTCTTGTTAAGCCACTCCTGAACCACAGACAACGTCAGAGGCGTCTTACCTGGGCTAAGGAGAAGAAGAACTGGACTGTTGCCCAGTGGTCCAAAGTCCTCTTTTCAGATGAGAGCAAGTTTTGTATTTCATTTGGAAACCAAGGTCCTAAAGTCTGGAGGAAGGGTGGAGAAGCTCATAGCCCAAATTGCTTGAAGTCCAGTTTTAAGTTTCCACAGTCTGTGATGATTTGGGGTGCAATGTCATCTGCTGGTGTTGGTCCATTGTGTTTTTTGAAAACCAAAGTCACTGCACCCATTTACCAAGAAATTTTGGAGCACTTCATGCTTCCTTCAGCTGACCAGCTTTTTGAAGATGCTGATTTCATTTTCCAGCAGGATTTGGCACCTGCCCACACTGCCAAAAGCACCAAAAGTTGGTTAAATGACCATGGTGTTGGTGTGCTTGACTGGCCAGCAAACTCACCACACCTGAACCCCATAGATTCTCTATGGGGTATTGTCAAGAGGAAAAATGAGAAACAAGAGACCAAAAAATGCAGTTGAGCTGAAGGCCACTGTCAAAGAAACCTGGGCTTCCATACCACCTCAGCAGTGCCACAAACTGATCACCTCCATGCCACGCCGAATTGAAGCAGTAATTAAAGCAAAAGGAGCCCCTACCAAGTATTGAGTACATGTACAGTAAATGAACATACTTTCCAGAAGGCCAACAATTCACTAAAAATGTTTTTTTTATTGGTCTTATGAAGTATTCTAATTTGTTGAGATAGTGAATTGGTGGGTTTTTGTTAAATGTGAGCCAAAATCATCACAATTAAAAAAAACAAAGACTTAAACTACTTCAGTCTGTGGCATTGAATTTATTTAATACACGAGTTTCACAATTTGAGTTGAATTACTGAAATAAACTAACTTTTCCACGACATTCTAATTTATTGAGATGCACCTGTATATAACGCTTTTCTAGACACTCAAAGCGCTTTACATAGTATGGGGGGGAAATCTCCTCAACCACCACCAGTGTGTAGCATCCACCTGGATGATGCGACAGCAGCCATAGTGCGCCAGAACGCCCACCACACACCAGCTATTGGTGGAGAGGAGAGTGATGTAGCCAATTCAGGGATAGAGATTATTAGGGGGCCATGATAGACAAGGGCCAATGGGGCAATTTCGCCAGGACACCGGGGTGATACCCCTACTCTTTACGAGAAGTGACCTGGGATTTTTAATGACCACAGAGAATCAGGACCTCGGTTTAACGTCTCATCCGAATGACGGTGCTCTTTTTACAGTATAGTGTCCCCGTCACTACGCTGGGGCATTAGGACCCACACAGACTACAGGGAGAGCACCACCTACTGGCCTCCCTAATACCATTTCCAGCAGCAACCTTAGTTTTCCCCAGAAGGTCTCCCATCCAGGTATTGGCCAGGCTCAACCCTGCTTACATTCAGTAGGAACCCGGGCGAGAACTGCAGGGTGATATGGCTCTGGCATATCATATTATGAATCAACCTGGAATTGGACGCGTATCTATATCGTCTCAGCGCACTATGAAGAGGATGGTTTGAGTGGCCAAAAATTCTCCAAGGATCACAGCTGGAGAATTGCACAAGTTAGTTGCATCTTGGGGTCAGAAAGTCTCCAAAACTACAATCCGAAGTCACCAACATAACCACACTTTACTCTCATCCAAAAAGAAACTCAAGTGTCTTCAGTTTGCAGTTTGGCAGGTGAACTGAAGAGGAGATTCCACCAGCGTGGATCTCGAAATTTGAAGGATCTGGAGAGATTCTGTATGGAGGAATGGTCTCAGATCCCTTGCCATGTATTCTCCAACCTCATCAGGCATTATAGGAGAAGACTCAGAGCTGTTATCTTGGCAAAGGGAGGTAGCACAAAGTATTGACTAAAAGAGTGCCAATAATTGTTGCACACCTATATTTAACAAAGTTAAATAGTGTTTTGTTTGCAATTGTGTGATATCCATGAGAACAGTGTATTTTTTTTTGCATTTTTTGAACAAAAGATCAAAAGGTTAAACAAGGACAATTTTTCACAGCCTTCACTGCTCATATTTATCAAGGGTGCCAATATTAGTGGAGGGCGCTGTATGTAATGAATGAATGACGTGAGTCATGGCTTCACACGTCACCTTGCTTAAAACCTTCCAGTGACACTTTACACATAAATCTGTGTTTATCATCAGTTTATGAGTTGGTATCAGCGGAAGCGCATAAACACTGCCACGACTAATGAATTATCCAGCTGTTAATATTGCTTCTTCCCTTTTAACTTTGAGAGGACATGCTGTGCTTCTGGCAACTTAATAAAAAGTTTCATTTTATATTTATATAGCAGCTTTTTTTTGCTCAGTAAATCAGTGATTCACAACACAGAGGTCATTCAGGAACATCCAAGAAGAAAACAGAGCTAGCAAACTCTGCTACAGTAATGTATAATTTTAATAAATAGACACATTGGGCCTCATTTTTTCAAGCTGGATTTCCGCGTAAATTACCTGCGTTTACTCAAGATTTTTGGTATTCATGAAAATCCTGTAAATTCAGAACAATCGTTCGTATCCTAATAGCGCTCCCGAGTGTGTGAAAACTTACGCATAAGAACACTGACTAATGTAACCCTCGACTTGATCGACTTCAAGTCATATAATTAGCATGGATTACTGCCCTTTAATATCTGGATTACACTGTAGAGTTTAAATTGCTTATTTTTTATTGCATTTACAGCATTTAGCAGTCGCCCATATCCAGAGCCACGTACAGAAGGGCTTTGGAATCTCCATCAAAAAAAACACACCCTCATGCTAGTTCACTAGGTCTGAGACTAAGAGTACCACTGAGAACATTTTGTGAAACCAGGTCGTTTAATTTTATTGGCATTAATTAAAGAACGTGAAAATATATATTTTTAACGAACCGCTAACTAACACTAACCAATAAATTAAGGCAAATAAAACTAATCATTTAATTATGACTAAAGAAATGGTGCTGTATGAACAGAGGACGGGCCCGTGTGTCTGCATATACCTGTAAACCATAAACAAACACCTCAGCTGACAGAGGATTTAGCGCTCACTTCTTCTACTTCTTCTTCTTATTATATAGTATTAAACGTTTTTAGGGTGCAGAGCGGCTTAGTGATTAGCACATTTGCCTTGCACGTCCAAGGTTGGGGGTTCAATTCCTGTGTCTGCCCTGTGTGCATGGAGTTTGCACGAGTTCTCCCCGTGCTTTGGGGGTTTCCCTGGGTACTCCAGTTTCCTCCCCAGTACAAAAACATGCGCTGTAGGTTGACTGGCATCTCTAAATTGTCTGTAGTGTGTGTGTGTGTGTGTGTGTGTTCTGCAATGGGTTGGCACCCTGTCCAGGGTGTCCCCCACCTTGTGCCCTGAGTCCCAGGGGATAGGCTCCAGGCCACCTGTGTAGGATAAACAGTATAGAAAATGGATGGATGGATGAATGAATATTTTTATTGGCATAGGAGTTAAAATTAGTTCCACTTTTGTTTTTCCAGGCTTTACCCTGAGCAGTCTGTGTGCTTGAACTTTTATGTTTAGTTTTGTGGGTGTCACTACATGCAAATCAGTTGTGCCGTGCACACGTTTGACTGTCATTCACTAACAAACGCACGCAAGTAGAAAGAAAATCAACGTTTCCAAAACCTTTGCAAATACGGCAGAAGGTTTTTTTTTTCGGTTTGATTTACGCAAACATTTACACACAACTTGACTAAACGTTTGATAAATGAGGCCCAAAGTTCCTTATAAAAATGCATACAAAAGAACTGTGTGTGAGAATTGTGATCTGAATTCTAAACCAAAAAACTATGATTCCTACTTCATTAAGAACAGCCCTAATATATACTTTATTACATGAATTATATTGTTTAATATTATATTATACCTGGGAAATGTTGCCCCCATGTTGTAGCCAACACTGATGCAAATTATACAAGAAGCAACGACGTTTGAGGCTGAATATTACTTTAAACCTCATGTGCTGTATATAGCCAAGTCATGCGCTGAACTGGGAGTCTACATGTGCTGTGCATCTGCATGTTATTTTCCGAAAAGCAGCCAGGTAAAGTTCATGAGAGGTGATTTTAGATTAAGTTTTTATATTTTTTAATCATTTGCTATTGTGTGAGCTTGGTAACATGGTTACCACTGACAGCAGAGAGTGGGAAGGCTACCATTCTGTGTAATCAGCAAACCCACTCAGTGCTGAACTCATGTCTTATTGTCTCGTTTATATCAATATATTTTCAATTCTTTTTACACGTGTTGAAAAGAAGGGATGCAAGGGTGGGAGAATTAAGCAATTGGTTCTTAATATCAAAATTAAAAGTATTTATAGTTCCAGAGAGGTGGATTAACACTGCAGCAGAGTAAACAAACCTTCCAGAGGAAGTTATCTGTAAGGAAACTGATTAAGACAGGCTGCAGAGGCAGCAGACATAATCATGCTACCGACATGCCAACGATCACTAACCTGTTCCTAATAAAGTGGATGGTGAGTATATACATATACAATTATAGAAGTAAACTGGTATATAATATACATATAATACTGTATAATATTCCATCCATCCATTTTCCATACCGCTTATCCTACAACAGGGTCGCGGGGAGCCTGGAGCCTATCCCAGGGTACACTGGGCACAAGGCGGCAGACACCTTGGATGGGGTGCCAACACATCGCAGGACACAATCTCACACATTCACGCACCACAGACAATTTAGAGATGCCAATCAGCCTACAATGCATATCTTTAGACTGGGGGAGGAAACCAGAGTACCCTAAGGAAACCTCTGAAGCACAGGGAGAACATGCAAACTCCACGCACACAGGGCAGGGGCCGGAATCGAACCCCCAACCCTGGAGGTGCGAGGCAAATGTGCTAACCACCATGCCTCCCTAAAACTCTACAGTGAAGAGTTTTCCCCACTTTTTGCATTTTAATTAATTCCCTCAAAAATATTTACTCCTAAAAACACCAAGTTAAAGGGGACACGACTGATTTAATCTCCGTAACTAATAATTTATTAGTCCTACCTTATCCTCCAACCTCTCTCACCTGTCATTGGGTCAAACAGCTGGTTGGCCTCCAGGTCGGTGAACGTGCTGCAGCAGTTGGGGCAGTGGAATGACGCCCTGTTGGTGGAGTCGCGTTCGTCCGTCTCGATGCGTCTCCGCATGTGGTCCAGCTTGTACTTGACCACGTTGACCAGCAGCCTGTAATTGATGAAGTAGTAATTGTGGCGCGTGGTCTTGCCATCCGGCGCCGTCTCCACACGCATACGGCACTTGACGAACTTGTCAGCTTTCAGAGTGTTGAGCACGGAGCGCAGCTGCTTGCGGTCGAACTTGAGCAGCTCCAGCATGTCCTCCTCACGCACGCAGGCATTGCGGATCAGCACGTCCAGAGCCAGAGCATGCTCGATGCCGTAAAAACCACGAACCACCTGCTTGGCCAGGCGCTTCAGCGCCGCCGGGACTTCGGTCAGCACCTCCGGCTCGGTCATCACACACACAGCTGGAGGCTGCAGGAGGGGAAAAGTCTAGATGAGAAAGAAAGTCCTGTTGGGATAACATTGAATTCTTAGAGCTGATTAGTGTAAGTACACGTAGAAAAATCAGTTCAGGCTTAACTGTACAGGGTCAGCTGACTGGGGGAAGGGTTAGCTATGATCTTCCCCACATACTTCTATACACTTAATATGCTTAACATTTCCTGCTGCAGGGGCAATGTAAACAGCATAACTGATGCACCATAGATGGACATGTTTAGTGGGATGACAATGTGTACATGTAGACAATGTGTATATCAGAAATCTTTCATCTGTGTGAGGAGTTAGTTGCAATCATTACAGACGTCCTCGGGTAAGACATGCATGGAAAACTTACCCTGTCCAAATAACACTGAAGGAAGTGTAAAGTTGTAGAGAGCACCAGGGTCTGATGAACAACTGTCCTGGGATATCTGTAGGTCGATTAATAAGGTGACACGAACTTAAAATACACAATGGCTTCAAGAGATTGGTCCAGTAGCATGGAGATCTGAGAGAGACAGAGGGGGGAGTGGAAGAATTAAAAAAATAAAAAAAAAGAAGAGAGAGAAATAGATTTTTTTAAATGTATTGGTTCAGACAGATATCATTTAGAAAGTCTTAGAAAAAAGAAAGAAATAAAAGAATGTGAAGGAGAGAGAGTGAGAGGAAAAGGGTGAGAGAGAGAGAGAGAGAGAGAGAGAGAGAGAGAGAGAGAGAGAGAGAAAGAAAAAGCACATGGGGAGAGACAGTGAGGAAGGGATAGATGGAGAGAGGAAGGACAGGAGGAGAGCGAGAGAGAGAGAGAGAGAGAGAGAGGGAGGGAGAGAGAGAGATTGTTCAGCACTCACGCGACATTAAGAGCTTTCAGGTAAAATGAACCATGGCCCAGTTTTCCAGGTGATGTAATAAAATATATTTATATAATTATACAAGTAGACTTCAGAGGGTGAACTTTGTTCTACACCGATAATCTAACATAGGTTATTTAAACTGACCTGTTAATTAGACGCTCATAACATCACAGCTTGTCCACAACTCAGTAAACTTACTCACACAAGTGTAGCACGTCAAGTGTGTACAAAGCTACAGAGCTAGCTGTAACCGGTTAGCTGTCCACAAGACACAACTTCCGCAGAATTAGTAGGTTAAAGCGTAAAACTTTCTAGAACCGTAATGAACATTAGTGATTTGCTGTATTGAAAATCTAAAAAAAAAAAAAAAAAAAACTACATACAAACAGAGCTACAGACTGTTTCGGGTAGAGATGTTTCAGTGTGTGGGATCAGCTCAGGCTAAATCACCCTCCTAGCACGGGCATTTCGGAAATGACGCACCGGATGTTGTTTCGGAGACGCGTCAAGAGTTAAAAAGTAAACACGATAATACGATAAGTATTCATTCTTGCATTTAAATATTAATTTAAAAAGAAATGGATTTGTACATGTATATGAGGTAATATATTTAAACACATTTACAAGCGTTTCTTTTCATTCCCCGCCCATATTTCGACAAGCCCCGCCTATTCATGCTTACACGCAAGCTCTAATTGGCAGGCTCCTCGTCAGTAGGAACTACACCAGCCAATCCTAAGACAGGAGGCGGGTGTTTGGAAGACGGATGTCCAGGCGTTTAGCCACGCGCGATGAAGTTCTTACTATTTTCCAGCAGTGTGTAATCAATAACACAGTGGATCACCAGGTCTTTGGTTTAACGTCGCTGTTTTTCTGAATGGATTCTTTTCCCAGTTCTTCAGCTTGTGTGTAGGTTTGAGTTTTGTCTCGTCATGAGTAGGTAATGAGCCGGCATGCCCGTGATCAACAGCAAGAAGAAGAAGCAGGGGGAGGATGCAGCGGTGAGCATGTCCACCCCGTGTCTGTCTCTCAATACAGATGTGTCTGATAAATCTAACAGTTAGGCACGACATCTTTCGAGAAACATGAAGTTGTCATAAGCTCAGTTCTGATTCTCAAGCGCCTGAGTCCAGATCATTTTAAAATGATTTATCCAGGGATGCCAGTAGAAATGATGGGCCTGCGTGTGAGTTAATTCACAGGTGTACCTCCTTGGACAGTTTCTTCTGAACCATGATGATTTCTATCTGCCATAGTAACCCCCAGAAGGAGGTTATCATGTCCACTGGGTTAGGGAGTTCCTCAGAATGCTTCTTCCATCACTCAGCAATATCCTCAGTAGAGATAGTAGAGGTCAACACTCTCCTACTACCCTCAACACAGCTGGTGCATGGTCTTGTCTTTCCTTCTTGAGCTGCTGAACGGTTTGCCAAACTTACAGCATCCAAATATTTCTTTGCTCAAACACACCTGATCTCAGATGGATCTTGTCACACAGTGTGTTGCACACCCTTGAGCTGTAGCCCATTCTATACGTGTGTTTGTGTTGTGTGTGTTGATTAACCCTTTCACTGGTGTTCCAATCTGCCGGCAGGATATTACTTATTTGACATTTTCAATAAGTATAACAAATAAATTATTTTATCGCCGCAAGTCTGTTGTAAGATTAGTCAGGGCACTGTTGGGGTTCCTGTGCGTATCGTGTATCGTGACTCTGTGTTTAGCTGCTGGTGAGCAGGGTGATGGGAAAGGGGAGGGGTGTGAGCCCACTGCTGGGCAAACAATTCACACCTCTCCACAGCAACACTGGTACTGAGATAAAACAGACAGCACAACTAAAGCTGTTTTTATAGTAAAACACCGCATACAACTGCCACTATAAAATTATATCATTTAAACCTATTAGGCTAGGTAAAAAATAAATACTAATGAAACACTGTTGATTCTTAAAGCCCTGAGTGTCTACTTTCATATGAGCCATGAAACACTACTATTAGAGTGTGACATCGCAAATAAATTCAGTGCTGAACACGGGCAACCCCAACACCGGTGCAAATTCCATTTTGTTTGGCCTTTGGTAAAAAGATTTACCAGAGGCCAAATGAAAAATTTCAGTGACAAAAATGCAGGCTTGTTTTAAACCATGCCACACCACAGGTTTAGCAGTCGGCAGCATTGTACATTTTGCCGCTCAATATATTTTGTTTACATTATTACTGTTTCTAATGAGTTATAGTCTAATCTAATCTAATCACAGAGTCTGATATAAAGTTTGAATGGCTTGGAATGTCCTCTGAGCTGTTACTCCACATAGACAGCATGGAGTTAGATGGGTGAGAGTCCAGACGTATCTGTGGATATACTCTAATGTTAGCCAGCTAGTTTTATCAGTCTATATCCTCTAATGTTAGCCAGCTAGGTTTATCTGTGGATATACACTAATATTAGCCGGCTAGGTTTGTTTGGGGATATTCACTAATGTTAGCCGGTTAGGTTTGTTTGGGGATATTCACTAATGTTAGCCGGTTAGGTTTGTTTGGGGATATTCACTAATGTTAGCCAGTTAGGTTTGTTTGGGGGATATTCACTAATGTTAGCCGGTTAGGTTTGTTTGGGGATATTCACTAATGTTAACTATTTCAAAAGAATAGAGCTGCATCTCCTGTTTGCTGGTGAACAGTTCTGTGATCAGTATGTCCTTCCGTGTTAGGTGCAGGGCACTAATGACAGCAGTGTGGTCAGTAAGGTGTCAGCAGCGGCTCAAGGCTACTTCCACGATGACTTCCTCAGACATTTTGTGGGCAAGGTGTCACGAAGAGCTCCTCTCATCAACAGGTAGGACCTGTGGACATTCAGTGCTGCACTGTAGAATGATTTTAAATTGAGAATTAATGTCTGTGTGGCTGTGTTTTCTTGACAGGGGCTATTATGTTCGCTGGAAAGCTGTTGATCACTGTGTGAAACAGTTTCTGTGTGTTACTGATGCCTGTGATAGGAGACAGGTAGGACAGAATCCTCACAATGCCCTGATTTCCGTGGTGTATTAGATGAACACTACACAAAATCATTCGCTCTGTCTCTTATCTTTCAATCTGTCTATAGATCCTGTCTTTGGGTGCAGGCTTCGACTCCCTTTTCTTCCGGCTTCACGCAGAAGGAGTGCTGGAGCGGGTTAACGTATTTGAGGTCGACTTCCCTGATGTTGCCAGACGCAAGGCATCCTTAATCAGCAGCAATCATATTCTGAAAGATGCTCTTCCAGATTGCCGAGTCTTAGCTGGTATGAACCGTAATTTTTTTCTTTATGAACAAATTTAAGGATTAATTATTATAAATTATATAAATTAAACATGGGTGTTATTTACCACATTTTACAGACAGTATGTCAGTATACACACATTACTTCATCATTTAAGTCACTTTAAAATGCCAGAAGTTATTATTTTACATTCATTTTGTGCTGTCTCTAAAACAGCAGACCTTGACTGGTGAACTGTAGTTTAGTTTTTATCACTTTAGTGTTGCCATGTCGTTTGCTGAGCAACATTTTAAGACCTTTTAAATATGCCTGTAGGTACATCCATATGAAAAAGTCATTATCTAGCCAGTTTAATGCTAAAACCCTGTGATTCATTTTGATAAGCAGCATTTGTTTGTCAGATCACTGTCACTTTCTGATAGCACAGTTATGTGATTTTCAGTGTTATGATGGAGGTAACTGGTAGTTTAACATTTAAAGTGTAAATCCCTAATAAATACATGAATGACAATTATTAGAACTAAGTTAGTTAGTGCAAATTCTATATCCTATTTGGTTTCTATGTGAAAGAAAGGAAAACTTACCTCCGTTTTAGAATGGAAAAATTCAGAATTGAAAAGAAAGATTCCAAGAAAATACACTGCACATAAGTATGTCAAGAAGAAATGATCTGTCTGAATCTAATCCATATACTCTTCTGTGTTGGACCTGTGTTCAGGTCCTGTGTACGTGAACAGTGCTCACTATAACCTGCTGGGCGTAGATGTGAGGAATGAGCGAGAGGTGGAGGAGGTTCTGAGTGCAGCCGGACTACAGTGGAACTCCCCTACACTGATTCTCTCAGAGGTGGTGCTCACTTATATGGAAACACGCTGGTAAGTATAAGACTGCTACCATCTGTATGGTCCCTTACTTTACACCCATGGTCACCAACCCTCTTCCTTGAGCTCTACCTTCCTGCAGGTTTCATCTCCAACCAAAATCTGTTTTAGTTGATCAAGAACTTCTTAAGGCAATGATTAGATGGTCAGGTGGCCACGATTATGGTTGGAGCTAAAGTCTTCAGGAAGGTAGATCTCCAGGAACACGGTTGGTAGCCACTGCTTTACACTATATGGTGGTGATTCCTAAGCCCTAAATTGCGCGCCAGGTCAGATGCTGTGATTGGCTGGGCAGCGAGGATCCTCCCCCAGGCTTTGTTTGTGATGTATGAACAGATCCGCCCAGAGGATCCCTTTGGCACAGTCATGCAGAACCACTTCCTGAAGCTCAACTCCAAAATCCATGCCCTCTGCCAGTACCCAGACATGGCAGCACAGACTGAGAGACTGTTGCAAAAGGTATGTTTACTCGTCAAACTCTGAGAGGTTAGAGAGTTATATCCGAGCCCTTAATACTCAGTACGACTGGGTGGTACTGGAATTGAAATATAACTGAAATAAATTTATGACAGTTAATGACTGTTGAAAAGGCCGATACAGCAGTAGCTTCTGTGAAACTTGTGGTGTTTTTTTGTAGATCAGTTGAGCTATTTTACGTAGTATTTCTGTTGGAAGCCTTTTTGCAAAATAGTAGACAGGTGCATCATTTATTGTTTTTATTAATGTTTCTTTATTCCACCAACTGCGATGAACAATGGTTGGAACAATGTGTTGCATTGTAATACAGGAGAACCTGCAAGCAACATGTTACGCTGATACAAAAACACTCAACCAAACACATCAAACTCTCAGTTGTGGAAAAGATTTTATGTTTTTAAAACATCTTTTAATACAAAGGCTTTCAGATTCTCACATTAATGCTATTTTTTTTAAACTTACATGACAGTCTGGTTACAATTATTACAGGCCATATATTGATCAGCACTTTTTTTTCCTCTCTCCTTTTCTGACAGGGATGGGAGAAATGTGTATGCTTGGATATGAACCAGTTCTACTTCGGTCTTCTAACAGAGGATGAGAGGGAGAGGGTGGAGAAGTTGGAGCCGTTTGATGAATTTGAGGTGAGGCACTCCGTGCTGAAGTTCTTCTGAATACACACTCAAACTAAGATCAGCGCCATCTTGTTTGTGAAATTGCCATAAGTACATAAGTCTGGCTATACAGTATGTACAAATTCCACTCCCAGACACATCCTCTGTTTTTTTTTAATTTATTTATTTTTTTATTAGGAATGGCATCAAAAGTGCTCTCATTACTTCATCCTCACTGCGTCCAAAGGCTCTCTGACCAGTCAAGCAGTCCTCACACTCCCGAGAGGTAAGATCTGATAATATACTGTTTAAGGAACAACTAACTCGCAAAAACCACTGAATAAAAGCTTGTAGCCACCAGTTAGCTTCTCAAATGGTAATGAAAAGAATAAACCTGATTTGTGACCATATAAATTTATTTATGATTAAAAATATTAACATTCGTGACTTAATGTTTCATTGATAAGATTACAGTATCAGTGTAAAACCAGTGTGGAAAGAATTAGTGGCTAATCCAAACCAAATCCTAAAAATTAAAGGAGCCATTTGTAATTTTAGAGTCCACTGCTGCCCCTTTAATCCAGTGCTCACTTACACTCACTGAGCACTTTATTAGGAACACTATACTAATATTGTGTAGAGCCTTCCTTTGCGCTCAAAACAGTCTCAATTATTCGTGGCATGGATTCCACATGATATTGGAAACATTCCTTTGAGATTCTGGTCCATGTTGACATGATTGCATCACGCAATTCCTCCAGATTTTTCAGGTGTACTTTCCTGCTGCGAATCTCCTGTTCTATCACATCCCAAATGTGTTCTTTTGGATTGAGATCCAGTGACTGTGAAGACCACTGAAGAACACTGAACTCATTGTCGTGTTCATGAAACCAGTTTGAGACGACTTTTGCTTTGTGACATGATGCATTATCATGCTGGAAGTAGTCATTAGAAGATGGGTAAATTGTGGCCATGAAGGGATGCACACGGTCATCAACAATAGTCAAATAGGTTGTGGCATTCAAGCGATGATTGATTGGAAATAACAGGCCCAAAATGTGCCAAGAAAGCATTCTCCACACCATTACACCACCTCCACCAGCCCGGACTGTTGACACAAGGCAGGCTGGGTCCATGGATTCATGCTGTTGGTGCCAAATTCTGACCCTACCATCTGTGTGCCTCAGCAGAAATCGGGATTCATCAGACCAGGCTATGGTTTTCCAGTCTTCAGCTGTCCAGTTTTGGTGAGCCAGTGCCCACTGCAGCCTCAACTTTCTGTTCTTGGCTGACAGAAGTGGAACCTGACATGGTCTTCTGCTGTTGTAGCCCATCCTTCTCAAGGTTTGATGTGTTGTGCCTTCTGAGATGCTTTTCTGCTCAGCACAATTGTACAGAGTGGTTATCTGAGTTACTGTAGCCTTTCTGTCAGCTCGGACCAGTCTGGCCAATCTCCGTTGACTTCTCTCATTAACAAGGCATTTCCAACCACAGAACTGCCATTTACTGGATGTTTTTTTTCTTTATTGCACCACTCTAGAGACTGTTGTGCATGAAAATCCAAGAAGATCAGCAGTTATGGAAATACTCAAAGCAGCCCGTCTGGCACCAGCAATCATGCCACAGTCAAAATCACTAAGATCACATTTTTCCTCCATTCTGATGGTTGATGTGAACATTACCCGAAGCTGCTGGCCCATATCTGCATGATTTTATGCACTGCATTGCTGCCACATGGTTGGCTGACTCGATAATTGCATGAATGACTAGGTGTACAGGTGTTCCTAATAAAGTGCTCCATGAGTGTATATGTATTATGTTGCACACCTTTGTGTTATTTAGTTCCCAAAGTTAGTAGTAGTAGTTAGTAGATAGAGCAAGTGTTGTCTGAACTGTGTTCTCTCACTTGTAAATGCTTTCAGATATCCCTGTTCCCTTGATCAAGCCTGATCTGAAGGGTCTGCCTGTGGCAGTGCGACTCGTGGCTGAAGCTCCATGTGTAGAGGCCGTGGGAATGGCCTCCTCCCTGCTGGAGCCTGGGGTTGTGCTCCTCACCGGGGGCTGTGGAAGACGAGGCCGAAACACTGCAGCCACGCTTTTGATCAGAGAGCACACAGCCTGGAGATATGCCACTATGACGCCAGAGGGAGAGAAAGGTGTGTGTGTGTGTGCGCTTGTGTGTGTGTCATTGAACTTTAAGCATGTTATTTGAATGTACCCTTTTTTTTTTTAAATGCAGGTGTGCGGCTGTATCACTCCATGACCTCTGTCCCTGGTTGGGGTGCAGTAATTCTAGGTGGCAGAACTTCTCCACTTAACCCCATTGATGACATTCTGAGAGTCACCTATCTGACTGACCAGTTTAACCCCAAAAATATGCTGGTATCTATGCAGAAAATGGTTTGTACTGGCACAGCACCAAAGCCAAGATGGCGGCATACAGCTACCTTACTGAGTCATGGCGGTAAGAAAGTTCTCTTAGCTGATACTCTGATATTACAATACCTCTTAACTGATACTCATTGTAATATCTCCTTCTTTCAGATAGGAACTACTTATTTGTTTTTGGAGGCCGTACAGAAACGGAACCGGTTCTAGGTGATGCACACTTCCTATGTTTGGAGGACCAGCACTGGACAGATGTAAGTCTTGACCCATTCATCTTAATTATTCAAAGAAGAGAGGCTATGGCTCATACCAAAAAACACTGGTTATGTTTGCATGTACTTCTAAAGTAGGATTGCTGACCTAAGATCAGCAACTCTAGTCTGTATAGTGGTGAAAAATTAGAAGGCCACAACCCACTAGTTTATCCTTAATGATCTGTCTCTCCAAAGGTCCCACTTGAAGGCTGCATCCCTGAACCACGTCACTCCCACTCCACTTGTGCCTATAGACGAGGACTGGTGATCCTTGGAGGCCTGGGTCGAGGAGGTGTCCCTTTAGGAGATGTCGTCTTGCTGAAGCCCATATCCACAGGCTTCTGCTGGGAGAAGTTGCATGTCTGTCCAGCCTTGGTGCCAAGGTATTACTGTTTCTTCAGTTTAATATTTTAATATTTTATGTATTTAATAATACAACTATTTATTGAATAGTTTGTCTGGTGGCAGTTAACATGGTCATTTGTAAACCTCAGGTATTCCCATTCTGCCCATGTGATTGGTGAGAATCTGGTGGTGGTTGGTGGAGTCTGGCTCCAGGCAGATGGTGTCCCAGGAGTTGCTGTAATAAACCTGACCACCAGGGTCAGTGTTGAAGTCAGCTTAGACACAGTGAGTAGTATGTGCCTGGTCTCCAGGCTCCAACTGTTTGCAGTCTGAAATTTTTGTTGTCTTGTTGATCATAGAAAATAAGGATAGTTTTCTGTTAAAAGTTATATTGCGTTATACATATTGAATTGTCAGTTCACCATATAATCACTTTTTCTCCCTGCAGTCATCTGTCCCCTGGCCCCTCATGCTACATTCATTCTGCTCAGAGCTGCTGGACTCAGATGGAGCTGAGATGGTGCTCATTGGTGGTGGAGGAAACTGCTTCTCTTTTGGCACCCACCTCAATTCCCACCCTGTTATTCTAGACCTGAGGCCTGTGCTTCAAAACATGGCACATTCAGACCACCCAGTCAAAACACCTCTGGAAACATAGAGTTATGTCATCTTCAGCTTGTAACTAAAGCTAGCTATGAAGACCATCTTGGGCCAGGATCATGTGCAGTAATTAAAACCATGTAAATAATCAGATAGACCCTTCCAAGCAATTAGCAGCCAAACTTTATTTCATCCTCAGTTTAAATCACAACCAAAGAGCTATAATCATGTGGCACACAGCATCAGCGCATCCTCGTTTGGTTAAGGTCACTCGATTAGGCGGCGGAAGGACTGCACAGTGGGACAGACCGCACCCCAGTCCACAGGCTTGCGATATTCGCCCTTTTCCAGGATGTACTGGCGGCCACGGTAATTGGGGTGCTCGTAGAATACCCAGTAGCCATTCAGGACCTTGCAGGAGTGCACCTCTCTCATGCGATAATGCTCCAGAGTGGAGGGGCAGTCCTCTGTGGCCTCAAATGACTGACCTGCAAAGTCTGCCTTGTTGTAGAGCTGCACCTTGTACTGTGTCCCGCTTGTCTGGAATGGATGTCAAGGGGGAAAATGGATGGAGAGTATTGGGGTTGGGAAGGACAAGGAAAGGGTAGAAAGGAGAAAGCAGGACATGGACGTGATAACATTGGAGTACACTGCTATAAATTATTACTGAAAAAGAGCAGTCTTATTTTTTTTCCCCTAATAAAAATGGTAGATGAGCCAGTCAGCATGAGTCTTGAATGATTACAGTTACTTGGGGGGTGGAGAAGAGAATAGGAACATAACACAAGTAAACTTTTCTACTCTAAAATTTCCTAAGGTTAGGGTTTACTACATCTTAAATAAAGCAGACACGTGTTGTACCAATCACTGTAACTTTTTTTTTGTCACTGTATTGTATTAATGCAGTGGTTTGACTTACTAAGTGGATCATCTTGCAGGAGCTGAGCCGGTCATTGAGGCCCATCCAGCGCACGAACTCCGGATACTCACCATGTGTTACCACATACTGGTAGCCCATGTAGTTGGGGCGCTCGTAGACCACCCAGACGCCGCTCTCCACGTGTATGGAGTTACAGCGGCTCAGGTAGGTGTGGAAGTCTGAGCAGTCGCTGTCGCACTCATAGCGGCGGCCCTGGAAGTTTTTGTCCTCATAGAAAATAATCTGGAAAGGTATTGGGTAGGTGTTAAAAAGCACTTTTTCATATTGACATGGTCAAACGTTATGTATACCAATATAGCTAAATACATCATCCACAGGTATATGTAAAGATAAAGAATCACTACACTGGTTTGATTCATTCCAAAACTGGGAAAGGCACCAAAATGCCAGCTAACACCTGCTGGATGGTAGAAAAATGCCATAACAAAACCAGATGGGCAAATAAAAAATTTTTTAAAAAAACATTGGCACATTTCTTTGCTTCTGCTTTGCACAGAGATAAATGTTGGAAGCTATACTCAAATCCTGATTAGCCAAAACCTTTTCAACTGGCACAACACAATAATTATCGATGCAAAAGAATAGCAAATCTTTACAGTTGGAGTAGATGCCAACACTAGATCTCATTTATAAAATACACTTTTTAGTTATTTGAAATGTATCTTGATAATTCTTAACAGTTGCATAACTAGAGCAAAGATTTGCCTCAATATGGCCCAAAACAACTCTCTGTGCATATGAAAAAGGCACCAATCATAATAAACTTTGCATATGGATTCTGCTAGAGCATTGAGACACTCTAAAGTGTGTACTCACCCTCCCCATTATGGACCTTGTATATAAGCTTGATTGAGGAAAGTGTCTCAAGTCTTGACTGAGTGCAGACCCACTAGTGCTGCTGTTTATATACTTAGCCCCCAGATTTAGGATTAGTTGGGTGGGGGGGACTCGATAAACGCTTTGTCATGACAGTGAGATCCAAAATTTGAGTCAGTGATTCTAGGCCTTTATTCAGGTTTTCCAGAAAAAGAGATGTGGGATTAAAGTATAATGGCAATAGTGCCAGAGCCACCCATTTGCTCCCCCTCCATTCTGTCCTGGCTGAAACACACTCATGCACTATCCCAGAATGCACTACAGCACAAGCATCATGCCAACCTGGGAGCCAATGCCAAGACCACTGGCAAATATGAAGAGCCCAAATATAATGGATTATTGCGTCCTACTGTTCTGAATGACATCATGCTCCTGGCTCAGCTCTTTTTACTAGTTATAAAAATTAAAACTTTGTTTCTGTTAAAATTACTTTTCTAGTTAATTTATATGTATATGAAAGGGATTTGGGTTTTAATAGAAATTCAACCCGAGATAGGCATCCAGAGACAGACACACTCATTAACTTCCAACATGTGCAAAGATAAAGCATCTTTTATGGGTAGTCAAACAAAATCTGTTCCCTTAATCTAAACATAATGCCAGACTGTGCTATTTTTAAAACAGGTCCTCTGGATTTATTCATACACTTTATTCATAATGGAAAAAGAAACAAGATACATGACGGACAGAAGTGAGTTCCTACAGAAGTAGATAAATGAATCCAGAGAGTAATGTGGTATTGCTTGTTGGCTTGAGAATACAGGTCATATAAATTAAATCTAATAATAAATCTAGAGCAATGCTTCCCAGTTTTCTGTTGTGGACTCCCTTCTGATCGATACATTTTAGTGTTTTCCCTTTGGGCTGTGAAATCAATGCCGATTGCAAAAAAACGTTAAAATGTACAGTGCAGATGAACTCCAGAACTGAGCAACACTGGTCTTAGAGAACACAATAAGTAGCACTTACTGGGAAAGTTATGAAGCTGGAAGTGCAACTAGACTACAGCAGAAAAAAAAAACAAACAAAAAAAAAAACATTCACAGTCATACTGGCTGCCAAGTAGAGAACTTGGTACTCATGGATATCAAGCATCAAGTAAGAGTGCTAAATTTGTTCTGGCTTAGATGAGCTTTGACTTAATTTAATCTTAGATTAGTACTCTTATTTTAAGAAAATTAATGCATACCAGCAACAGATGTGCATTTCCTTCAGTACATGTGTGTCAGACTGTAAACCGGACAACTTCGCAAAGACAACTTCTGGGGCAATTCTAAAAGTATACACTTTCAAACTG
Organism: Cranoglanis bouderius; assembly: GCA_023630585.1. Classification (NCBI taxonomy): domain Eukaryota; kingdom Metazoa; phylum Chordata; class Actinopteri; order Siluriformes; family Cranoglanididae; genus Cranoglanis; species Cranoglanis bouderius. The sequence continues at coordinate 7,780,875 of CM042569.1, forward strand.
TACACATTAATGCAGGACTCTATTCTGTGCTATTCTTCCACACCAAAATTAGTACAACAGAGAATGCCACATTAGTAAGGCAGTCATCCTTTCAGAGGTAATCGCAACGCTCAAGTACCTTAACTGTAAAACTTAATGAAAAAAACTAAAAAGCCATGCCGCTTGCAGATTAAGGGAATAATATATAAATAATGAGGCTTATTCTGCAGCATGTATCCAGCATATAATTCTCTAACAGTACAAGTAGTACAAGGCATATACTGTATCATATTTTTAAGACAACTTGACTTTTCAAATTTCAAATTCATATCCTTAGTCCTGAGTCTCCTACGCCAACTGGATCTTGGATCAGCTCTGGGTTGGGAAGACCTGTTCAGAGATCAGTGCTCAGAGAAAAGCTTGTCTGCACCAGCCAAGAGAAATGCTAAGCAGATGTAAACCACACCAAATAAAATAAGTGCATCAGTGTCTATTACAGTGTTTGTGTCCTCAGGAGACTGTGGGTGTGTGAGCTTTTGGATGCTGTAGCGAAGGTACAGAGCTGTGGGTGGAGTTTGGCTGGCACGTGGGGTTTGAAGGCATAATGGTTGGAGGCAGTAGGCTGTCCAGCTCCTGTCTCTGTCCCGTCTCTAGGAGCCACTCGTGAAACTTCTGCTCTACCAGAGCCTGGAACTGCCGCCGCTGCTCCCTGGAGAACGAGTGAAGGAAATCCCATTAGAGATCTAAAAAAAACCTATTTGTGCTGCAGTCAAATATGTATTCCAGTTGACCAGGATGCCAATACATTTTAAGGTATTGTCAGTGATTTTGGCAAAAGTCAACTCCCATGAGTGTTTCCTCCAAGACAGCATTCCAGATTGCACACACAAACGTTTCCTAGCCTAGAATGGAAATATTTCATTTGACATAATATCATTGGGAGGTAAGTAGTGATACTTCCTTGTCCTGAATATATTGGTCCAGATTTTTTTTCTAAAATGTATAGAATTTCACAGATACCGGACTTTTATATCTAAGAAGGTATTTTACTGACAGCTGCCAGATTGTGAAGGGAACTTCACCAAATATTAATAAAAAGTGTTCTGATGTAAAACCAGTAACCCTACTTTTAACTATACCTGTAGCTGAGTGATGTTTATGAATTTCTAAGCATCTACTAGCACTTGGCCATGACAGGTTCTCACCTTACTGGCACAATGAAAGAAATTACAGCCTCTGTGATCCTACTTTACACTATGCAGCCAAATGACTTACTTGTTAAGGTGCGTGTCCTTCACCATCTTCTGCCAGTCGTGCACCCTCTGCTGACGCTCCTCCAGAGCCTGCTGGTAGACTGACGGCAGTCCCCCTGGCACCTCCCAGGTGTCACCCTCCATGAGGAATGGTACTACCATAGGGCAGAGCTGTGCAGGGGGAAGGATGCGGTAGCAGGCCGGGTCTGGTGAGGGACCATCTGGCGCATATATCAGCGGCTGATCCCAGAGATTGGGGACGACCGCCAAACCCACACTGGCCATGTGGTCCTCCAGGCTGGGGTAATGTGTGTGGAAAGGCCCCAGTGTGAGGTTGGCGTTGCCAGGCAGTAGAAGTGGCCTAGTGGGAGTGAGAGCATGAATGGTACAGCGGGTGGAGCCGCCCACTGCCAAGCGCCTGGCCAAACACACCAGCCGCACGTTCTCGCAACTCTGCATGTGCACACTGGTCTCCACTGGGCCCAGTACAACAGTGCTGTCTCGACATTTATCTAGAGTCACTGACCTGAAACATCAAAGTATGGACCTTAAAGCAAGACTTTACTCATAATTTTCAGAAGTGCTGTCGTCATAATATTAAGATAAAATTCTCCAATCTCCTATTGAGTCAACAGTACTTTTGCCCAAGACTCTTACCTAAGGGGTGAAAGTAGGTAGATAAAAGCCTCGCTGCAGCGGTGCAGTTTGACATTTGCACCAGCCAGTTTCTCAGAGTCTTTAGCCAGCGTCTGTTTGTAAACCTGGGACATCAGCACCACCCTGCTGCCTGGAGGGGCCGTGTGCGTGTTCCTGGCTATCTTGGCTCTCTTCATGGAACCTTCCACTAAGGCAAAGAGAGTATCAAGAACTTGACTGATTACCCAGCAAAGACATTGATGCACATTTAAAAACATTCTGATCATAAATAAACCAAGGGAACAAAGCTTAGCAGGAAATGCCACAAAAGAAAAGCACTTGGCACCTTGCAGAGCCCAGGCCAGCTTCTTGCCCGAGCGCAGGCAGGTGGACATGCCGAACGGGTTGAGTGTGAGCGCTTGGCGCAGCCAGCTCTGCAACTGCTGCAGTGAGTAGGAGCGGCTGAGTTTTGAATATCCAGCCATGGACTGGAGCGGGCCGCGGCTCAGTAGCCGATGGAGGGGATGGATAGTGCGGCCATGGCTCACCGTGCCCTCCAGCAGCACACCGAGAGCCTGCAGGGCCTCGGCTGAGAGTTTACTATCTCGCAGGGGCTGACCCGAGCCCCTCAGCTCGCCTGGATCTGCCAGTAGCTCCAGCAGTTCAGCCAGGTGAGTCTGCATGAAGGTGAGGTGTGCCTGGTCATCCCAATTCTGACCGAACAGAAAACACAAAAGATTTGATATTACAGGCGACAGTTACTGTGTCCTCTATTAGTGACATTGAAATGTTGATGGAACTCAGCAGTACTTGTGCATGTGTGTAAACACAAATATTGCAGTATATGAAAAACACCAATAACATGGAACACATAAAGATGGTATGACAGCCATAATTAGAACTGACGTCAGGTTTTGACCTTGTTTTGGGAGCTGATCTTGGCCTCCCTATCAGAGGAGGACGACGGGGAGCGAGAACGAGGACTCGGCCACTCTTCACCAATTAGAGAGGTGCGCAAAGAGACGCGGTTCAGCTGCTGCAGGTAGAGAAACAGCAGGAACTGCATCGTGTCCACAGACAGCTGGACATGAAGAGACGTATCAAAATGAAAGCGATTACTCGTATTAGGAACATGAGACAGGATTGTGTTTTGAAAAATCTCTATTTTTATTATGACATTGAATGAATGAAAGAAGATGGAATGAATGTCATGAATGGTTATGATTATGAACAGTTAGCTACCAATGATTAAAATCCTGTCGTTTTGTCACACCTTGCTGCGCTGGCGGTCGAGATCACGAGGGTTCAGGCTCTGAGACAGAGCCTCTGCCCACTCGAGCTTCTCCTCAGCAGAGCGTGGCTCCAGCAGGTCAAAGGTCTCGAAGTAGAGCCAGGCCAGCTCCTCGGGCAACTGCAGCTTGCCACAGGCAATGTGCCGCCACATATGCCAGCCCAGCCGTGGGAAGCAGCCATCACGTGTGCGCACGTAACAGGCCATCTTGCGCAGGTAGTGCATGCTCAGCTTGCCTGGAGGAGCGGCCTGTAACGCACCCAGGAGGAACGGCTCCAGACGGGGCCACACACTTGCCGAGCAGGTCTCCATTTCTGCACAAAAGAGATGAGAAGTGTTACGAGTGGTCTGGAAACCACCTGAGCCCATTCACAAAAATACAAAGGTTATAGAAATATCAATGAAATCTGTCAACTTTAGGACAGGAACGTTAAGAAGCCCGTGATTTACAGCCTGTGATGACTATATGCAGGGTCGCCAACTCTCATGCTGCCCAAGTAAATCTCACGCCAAATTAATTATCAAGCCAACGTAAAAATACAGCATAGTCACAAATCTGCTCGTATGATTTTTTTTCTGTAAGTATCGAGAAGGTGTGGGGTTTTAATCAGACCAATGAAGCCGCGCAACTTCTTGATTGGACCGGTCTGAATCGGCTGGGTCCTGTACCAATCATTTCCTCCCGCGCTGTGTAAGGTCACTGTATATAAGCCGCTAACAGCCTCCTGCACCACGATCGCCTGAGATGTTGAGAAGTTGTTGTGTTTGTGCACACAAATCATTCAGTTTACAGGTCTACAATAGCATTTATTCATTCCTTCTTTACCGGAAATGTAGCCTGTGTTAGCCAGATTTGAAAAACAGTTATGATCGTTATGATTGCAGAGGAGTATTCTAAAGTATTTTAAGAAGAGAGAGGGTAAAGTCACTGGAGAAGACAGGGACGATATTTTAAAGTCCCCATTATACTGTTATTTGATGTGTTGATGTAATTTCCACTGAAACAGGAAGTCAGGGCGGGACATATCAAGTGTCTCTGCCCCCTTTTTTAAACAGCCAGTAGCGTTTTTTGATTAATTAATTTACTTTATTGTATTTAATTCAATAACATGGTCAAATACAAAGTAAAATTCAAATTGAAGTCAACTGCATTGTTTAACAGTTCAAAGGTCGTAAAATAAAGTAAAAAACAAAAGTAACAGCAACAGCAATAGAAAAGAAGATATTAATGTTTGGGCAGTTACATGAATTTGAAAAGCTTTAGAATTTTGACCGTTTTCATAAGTTTCTTGTTTTGTATTCTCATGTTTGAAAGGGTTTTAAAGTCTACCTTAAGATCAGTGTTACAGAAGGTAATATATGAGGGTGTTTTTTTTTTATTTATTTATTTTTTATTTTTTAGTTCCTCTTGTCTTGTGACTGTAAAGCTTTGTTAAAATAATTAAAAGATTAATGATGTAATTTGGGGTTTTGTAAACAAAGTAAAACATCATACGGTTTTAAACTTAAGGTTTTGTTCAATTTTGTTGTAATGTCCATTTTAAAGTCAACCCAAAATGAGGTAGAGATAACAGATTTATATTTATAAGGTCATGTCCAGATGCCGCACCATGATGTGGTGAGGTTTACGCCATCTTAATTTGGATGGAGAATTGGATCCAACAATAACAAAATAAAAAATTATTATTAAAAAGGTTTATCAAAAATGGAAAGACCATTTACTAAAAGTTTTGTATGTAAGTTTTGGACTTTGTAAGGTTGAATCATTAATATCTACAACTGAAGATTTGGTTAAAGTTAGTATGCCAATGGGGCATACCATCATTATTATTATTTTTTATTATTATTCTTTTTCATTTACAGGTGTATAACTGCCCATTCTCCTCAATAAGCTGGTTTACAATTAACCTGTTGCACTGGAGCCACTTCTCCATGTACAGTGACTTGTTGTTATAAGTGATATTAACATTGTTCCAGATAAAACATCTACAGGGAGAGAAATTGTGCTTGTACAAAAATGACCCGTACAGCAGCACTTGTTTGTGATAACTAGTCAGGTGAAGCCGTACTTGACGGTTAATACCATGGATTTTTACAGTGTTGGGGGCGGGACCCTTCAGATTCTACAAAGCATTTGATTGGACAGAAAATCTGATGAGAAGCTGAAGTGTAGAATGATGTCATCGAAATTATCGGTCTGTATTGGTGGTAGAGAGAGAATGTAAATTTTGAATGTATATATTTTCTAAATGTGAATGTTGTGGTTGTTTTGGAGTACACTAGCATGGTGAGGAAGAAATAGAAACACTCAGACGGAATAAAAGTGATGTACATTTTACCCTCTAATTCTCATTTCAGCACAGCAAAAAAAAAAAAAAAAAAAAAGTATTTGATTCATAACTCTCACTCCAGCCAGGAAGCTAAAGTTGGCAACCCTGCTATCTGGATAACTCGAGTTAAATGAGGCCACACGGTGTAGTAGCTTACATATTAGTATCTATGTTGTTGTTTTTAATCTGGAATCTTTACCATAGAAATACAGAGGAGTTAAATGTACATCCTTTGACTTATATCTGACTATAAAACTTTAAAATATGCTCATAAACTGGTTACACTACTACACGCTAACTCATCTTTGCTAGATGAAACGGGCATCTTCAAAGGGAGAACCAGGTTCCCATGGCAACCACAGCAGGTGCAACGATTTTAACCGTTAAATATAGATTCGCAAACAAAACAACTAGCTTCCGTTGGTTAAACAGCTTATAATGTATTTAAAAGTAATGCAATAGCTAAAATATAAAGCAGACTACACAAGCATTCTTACTTTCTGCATCCGGCCGTCCTCTGCTCTTCGGAGCCCAGTCACTTCCACTTCATACGGAAAATAAAAAGTGTGACTTTGCTAACCAGCTTTTTTAAGCTAAAAGTGTGACAGTGAAATGGCGGACTTTGGTGTAAATAAGTGAGTATGCGACATTGGCTCCCGCCTGCACACCTCTTTATTTGGCGCCAGAAACTCTAACGCTCAGTGTTTGCTTATTTATTTTTTTTACACGGGTTGACGTTTTCCCCCTTAATTTCACTCTGAGCTTTTAGTTATGCAAAATGTGCAGCAAAATACATTTTCTACTCGAAATTTTTTAGCAAAGAGCTCCCTTTTGAAAACACCTTTCCCGTAACTTTTCCGTTAAGTGTGCGGTTGCTGTAGCGAACACGTCAATAAACAACACACAGCTTCCTGTGTGGATTTCAAAATAAAAGTCATGTTCGCCCTATCACAGAATGATGGGGACCAACCATCGACACCTTGTTGATGAGAGAGGTCAGAGTAGAATGGCCAGAAGAGTTCGAGCTGATAGAGAGGCTATGCTCTTCACTCTTTACAACAGTGGTGAGCAGAAAAGCATAACATGTCAAACCTTGAGGCTACAGCAGCATAAGACCATATCGGTTTCCACTCCCCTCAGCCACGAACAAGAATCAGGCTGTAGTGGGCACAGGCTCACCAAAACTGGACAGTTGAAGACTGCAAAAATGTAGCCTGGTCTGATGAATCTTGATTTCTGCTGAGGCACACAGATGTTAGGGTCAGAATTTGGCACCAACAGCATGAATCCATGGACCCAGCTTGCTTTGTGTCAACAGTCCAGGCTGGTGGAGGCGGTGTAATGGTGTGGGGAAAGTTTTCTTGGCACATTTTGGGCCTGTTAATACCAATCAATCATCGCTTGAATGCCACAGCGTATTTGAGAATTGTTGATGACCATGTGCATCCCTTCATGGCCACAATTTACCCATCTTCTATTGGCTACTTCCATCATGATAATGCACCATGTCACAAAGCAAAAGTCATCTCAAATTTGTTCCATGAATATGATAGAGTTCAGTGTACTTCAGTGGCTTCCTCGATCACCAGATCTGAATCCAATAGAGCGCCTTTGGGATTTGATTGAAGGGGAGATTCGCAGCATGAAATTGCACCTTAAAAATGATCAATTATGTGACACAATAATTACAACTTGGACCAGAATCTTAAGGGAAGGTTTCCAACACCTTGTACAATCCATGCCATGAAGAATGGAGACTGTGTAGAATGTTTGGGAAGACACATGCAGCATGTATGTTAAATAGTGTATTTGTTTATTTATTTGAACATGTATATTAACAAGAGTAAATATAACATTTAAAAACATCAGATCGTCATGTGGACTTCGTCAGGGGTATGGAAAATAAAAACAAATTATGGGGAAAAAAATCAGCAAATTTTGAAATAGTCTGCAGATACAACTCAGATTTAAACATTTCAAACATAGCATTCTTCCCAGACTGTTTTGTCCCTCCAGGATTTTGTGATTTTTGCGATCACAGAAATTAACACAAAATCAAGGAAACTGCAATATTCGGAGGAGCCTGCAATTTTTCAAAATTACTGCAAATTTTCCACAGATTTGGGCCAAGATGCGTCATGTGACATCATCACAACGCGCATCAGTCAAAGCCCTCTTTGATTCGCATGCATTGAACATGAGTACAGCTAAAAGGTCTCATTTACCAACAAACATCACTGCGAAATTTTGCGATTTCAATCCCCCCAAAAATAACTCAGCAAATTGCATCACAAATTTTGAAAAATCAAGTATTTTTGGCTGCAACAATTACAAAAAAACAAACAAACAAACAAACAAAAAAAAAAACTCAGTGAAATCCCATACCGACTGTCATTATACATTTATACATTTTTGTGTTGTTTTGTCACTGGGGCTGAAATTTAACATCTTGAAACATCTTGAAAGCAAATATCAAAATGTATCTTTTTTTTTTTCACCATGGGACATAACCACAATAGATGATGAATAGTTATAGGGGTAATAGGGGCTAATACCCCTGCTGAAAAAAACAAAAAAAACAATAGAAACCATCACAGAAATTCTAATGGTTTCCACTACAAATACCATTATAAACGATCACCTGATAACCATTAAAACCATTACCAATTGGTTTCCATTACGTAGTGGGACTTATTAAGGACATAGGTCCTTACAAATTACCAATAGAGACCCACAGGGACCATTACAGTTTCCATTAAAACCAATTCAACTCCCAATATCACCATTAAAACCATTACAAATTCTATGAGGGTTTCTATTGGGTTTTTTTTTTCAGCAGGGACAACATGCATCTTCACTTGGTAATTTGTTCAATTATTTAGTATGAAACCTTAACATGGTTAGTTATATAATATTGGGCGTCATCCAAATCAAATAAGGAACTCCAATAGAGAGTGATAGGTCTAGTTCCTCCAGCCCCCCTACCGGTCATCGAGTCACTTCTGCGCATGCGCGACATTCCCGGAAGTGCCGGCAGCCTAACCAGATGATAGATCAACAACCTAAAGAAACCTGGATCAACGACAGTGACATAGGAAGACGGCAGGAGCGCACAGTAACTTTCCCAGGTAACGATGTGAAACGGTGCCTGTGTGAAATGAGCTGTTTGGTCGGAAAGAGGTTGATATTGTTAGGAAATATCCGGGAATTTCTGTGAACGGGCCGCTTTGTTTGTGTGGCCGGAGAGACGAGGAGCTCGGTCGGAGTCCATTCTGCACCCGTGTCCTGGTGGAATGATACACAGTAGTGTACACTTCTGTCAAAGCGGAACATGCTGCATGCTGTATAGATAGATGTATGAAACTGATGCACTGTGGTATTAGATTTATATAAATATAGCATTAATCAGGTTGGGGGAAATGAAATCATGCATCAGAGCATCTTCATTTTCTGTCCTTGGGTACTAATAATGCATCAATAGCTTCTGGTATCTGACATGGACCTCTTCACTTATAATCTGGTCCAGAACTTGATGTCGGTTTCCTTGAGATGAGTGATCCCAGAGCATTGAGTTCAGACATGTATTTGTGGAATGTGTCATAGGCTCTCTATGTCCAGTGGTTCCCAAACCTGGTCCTGGAGAACCCCCTGTCCTGCACATTGTAGTGTTTTCCCTTCTCTAACACACCAAAGGGTTGTTAATGAGCTGATTAATTGGATCGAGTGGGATGTGAGCAAGGAAAACGCTAAGTGTAGAACAGGCAGTACTCCAGGACTAGGGTTGGGAACTGATGGTGTTGCCAAATGTTTCTCTGTAGTTGATAATTGCTGGAGCTTATTATTGGAGATAAATACTTAATTCACTGTCATGCTTACAGGCTTACACACTGGTGTTCCAAAATCGACTCATCGGACATTTTCAATGAGTATAAACAAATTAATAATTTTATCGCTGCAAGTCCGTTATAAGATTAGTCAGGACATTGTTTGGTTTCTGTGTGTAGAGTATCGTGACTCTGTGGTTAGCTGCAGGGTGATGGGAAAGGGTGTGAGCCCACTGCTGGGCAAACAATTCACACCTCTCCACAATAACGTTGGTACAGAGATAAAACAGACAGCACAACTAAAGCTGTTTTGATAGTAAAACACCGTATACAACTCCCACAATAAAATGACAACATTTAAACATAGTAGGTTATGTAACTGCCTGAAAACTGAAAAACTGCAAATTCTTAAAGCCCTGATAATGTTATGATGTCACATTCTACGGTAGTGGTTAATAGCTCATATATTAACCACTACTGTGGAGTGTGACATCATAAATAAATTCACTGCTGATCAGGGGCACCCCCAAAACAAGCGGAAATTCCATTTTCTGGCCTCTGGTAAAAATAGTTACTTATGATCATTGGAAAAAAAATAACGATCAAGATATTAAGCAGTGTTGTCTTGAATGGTGTGTTACTAGGTGAGGTGATTTCCTCCTTTCTCACAGAGTCCATCTTAATATAGCTGTCAACCAAGCTTAGTTTCTGTCCACATACAGTAGGTATAGAAAAGAATATTTCTTTATAAGAATAAAGAATAAAAAGGACACAGTTTTTGTTTTATCCAGCTGTATTTACTCAGTGCAACGTATAACATCCAAGTGAAAGATATAACACCAACATGTCAGGAAAAAAAAAAAAAAATCAGAATCACTGAGTTGGAAAAAGGATCACCCCCCTCCTAAAAATGACTTGTAAACTCAATCAGGTGTAGCTAATCACCTCTTCAATGGCACACAAAGCCATTTGACTTTCATCTGTGATCAGCTGTGGTCATTTTGATTAGCTCAGCATGAAAAGAGCTTTCCTGGAGCATTTCAGTCCTTGGTAGTGCAACTGAAGCAAACAATCAACTATGGGTGGCAAGGCACTGTCAAAAGATCTCCAGGATAAAGTTGTGGACAGGCACAAGTCAGGAGATGGATACAAAAAAAATTTCAAAGGCTTTATCAATGCCTAGAAACACAGTGAAGTCTATTATTAAAAAGTGGAAGGTATTTGGTACAACACAGACCCTCCCTGGATCAGGACGTTGCTCCAAACTGGATGAAAGAGCCAGGAGGAAACTGGTCAGAGAGGCTACCAAGAGGCCTACAGCAACTCTGAAGCAGTTGCAGGAATTTATGACAGGGTGGTCATTGTGGTCATGTGACAACAATATCACAAATTCTCCACAAATGTGGCTTGTATGGGAGGGCTGCAAGAAAAAAGCCACTCCTCAAGAAAGGCCACATGAACGCACCTTAAAGATTCTGAGGGCACATGGAAAAAGGTGTTATGGTCAGATGAGACTAAAATTGGATTATTTGGCCTCAACACCAAACGATATGTCTGGTGGAAATCCAATACAGCTCACCATCCAAATAACACCATTCCTACAGTAAAGCATGGAGGTGGTAATGTCCTGTTATGGGGGTGTTTCTTTGCAGCAGGGACTGGAACACTTGTCAGGATAGAAGGAAAATGGATGGGGCAAAATACCATCAAATTATTGAGGAAAATCTGCTGCCCTCTGCCAGAAAGTTGTCAATGGGAAGGTTTACCTTCCAACATGACAATGACCCAAAGCACACAGCAAAACTGACCACACAGTGGTTGAAGGAGAAAAAGGTGAATGTCCTTGCATGGCCTAGTCAGAGCCCAGACTTAAACCCCATTGAAAATCTGTGGAATGACTTGAAGACTGTAGTCCACAAACGGTCACCATCTATACTCACTGTATATTTGTTAGCTCGCTTTTTTCAGCAATATTTTTCCTACAATCTTTCAAAATAGCTTACTTTCAAATGATATGGTTTGATATTAAAATAAGTATAACACGTTTTTCATCCCCAGTATTGACCCTCACTAGTCAGTCTCTCTCTCTCTCTCTCTATCTCTCTCTCTTCCGTTTCAGGATCAGACGCTGCAAGAAGACTCTAGAAGTAATCAGAGTCCAGCATTTGGTTTGGTTTTACTGAGGCTGCCTAGGAGGACCCCCATCCCACCCCACATCCCCACTACTCCTCCTCCACCATGAGCAACCGTGGTAATGCCAGGACCAACGGGAACCTGCCCCAGACCAAGATCTGCCAGTTTAAGCTGGTGCTGCTGGGAGACATGGCAGTGGGCAAGTCCAGCCTGGTCCTGCGCTTTGTCAAGGGCCAGTTTGATGAGTTCCAGGAGACTACAATTGGAGGTGAGGAGCTGAGTGAGGTGCAAGCGTGCTGAAAATGGAAAACTGACATAAGCACTGAGAAATGTTGAGAGGTTTGAAATTATATTTAAATTTACATTTATGGCATTTGGCAGACGCCCTTATCCAGAGTGACTTATATATATATATATATATATATATATATATATATATATATATTTATTTATTTATTTATTTATTTATTCACTCACGTTTTGTTAAATGTTTTTTTATATTCACGATGTACATTTATATGTTCAGAGTTATAACTAAATATTCAGATTTGCATTTATATATTCAAGATTTACATTTATATTTTACGATGTTCACAGTTAACTATATATTTGTGTGTGTGTGTATATATATATATGTATAAATACGCATACACATTATACACATACACAGTCGCAATCAAAATTATTCAACCCCCATTACAAATCGGGTTTATTGTCAAAATTTACAGACTTTCAGCTGTTTGCAATGAACTAATCAAACAAAAGCCAGTCTCAAAATTATTCAACCTCTTTTGCACCCTTTTGCTGTTATGACCTGCTGCAAACGAGATGCATAGCCAGACACCAGCTTCTGGCAGCGTTCCTGAGAAATCTTAGCCCATTCCGCATGAGCAATGGCCTCCAGATCAGTAATATTCTTGGGTTTGCGTGCTGCAACCGCTTTCTTCAAATCCCACCAGAGATTTTCTATGGGGTTCAAGTCAGGTGACTGTGATGGCCCTGTAGAATCTTCCAGGACTACTTCTGCAACCAAGCCTTGGTGGAATTTGAGGTGGAATTTGCTTGGGATCATTGTCCTGTTGGAAGGTCCAATGACGCCAAAGTTTCAGCTTCCTCACAGACAGCATGACGTTTTCTCCTAGGATTTCCTGATACTTCAATGAATCCATCTTGCCTTCCACACGCTGCAGGTTTCCAGTGCCAGAGGATGCAAAGCAGCCGCAGAGCATCACCGAGCCACCACCATGCTTGACTGTGGACAGAGTGTTCTTTCTTCATTCTTGTTTCTGCAGACATACCGCTGATCCATTGTGCCAAAAAAGTTCCAGTTTTGTTTCATCGCTCCACAGAACAGAATCCCAAAACTTCTGTGGCTTATTTATATGATTTTGAGCCAACTTTTCTTGTGCTTTTGGGTCAGTAGTGGTGTACGTCTTGGAGTTCTGGCCTAGAAACCTTCTGTGTTTAGTATGCGCCTTACTGTGCTCACTGAAACCTCAGTGCCTGTTGCCACCAAGTCTTGCTGCAGGTCTTTTGCAGTCACTTGAGGGTTTTTCACAACCTGCCTTCTCAGAAATCTGGTTGCAGCCATTGATAGCTTACTTTTTCTGCCCCGTCCAGGTATTTCATGTATTTCCTGCCCCTAGCCAGTTCAGGTATTTCATGTGTTCCAGCTCAAGCACACCTGGTGCAACTAATGAAGCCCTTGATTAGTTGCATCAAGTGTGCTTAAGACAACACCTGTTTTGTATATTTGTGCTGTTGTGAGGGATTCTATTCAGGGGGTTGAATAATTTTGAGACTGGAGAAGTCATTATAAGTTGCATTTTCAGTTGAATTTGGGGAAACCACTTGAAGCATTTGTGTGTTGAACTATTTCAATTGCTTTTGTTTGATTTGTTCATTGCAAACAGCTGAAAGTCTGTAAATTTGACACAAAACCTGATTTACAATGGGGGTTGAAAATTCTGATTGATATATATAATATTTCCCCACAAGATTCTTTAAAAAACACTGGTGCTATTTGGGTTTGGTATGAATTTGTGTAAGAGCATTACATTAAATTAAATATGAGAGAATAGATGCAAAACAGAAAGACATTTGAAACACCACATAAAATATAAATAGCCGCTAGTGGAAGTGTAATAACTGTAAACTACTGCTTTTATAGTTGCACAGTCCAATGAAAGCAGTAATCCAGTACAAATTGTGCAACATTTCCTTAGTGCAATACAAGAAGTGACACTACGCAGCAGTGACTAAAACGCAGGAAAGAAAACATTTCTAATGTTTGGTGATCAGCATTCTCTATCGTCTGCCACTAGACTAGATTGTCATCAGCAGATTAACAATGATCAGGAGTAAATGAAATGAACAGGCTTTGTTTAGTATCCTCCACCACATGCAGTGCAGAGGGGAAAAGGGTCCATATTTGTCTGAACCAGTAAAAAAATAAATAAATAAATAAAAACACCACATAAAAGCAGCTTCATTAGATTATACCTATATGCTATTTTCCTTGTGGGGTAAAAATATTTTATGCCCCAACCACTTTGAAGCGTGTAGTCATTGTCTCTGATGTTCAGGCAGGAGCTAGAACATGAAGCATTCTCCACATACATTAGCTGTAGAGTTGATCTAAAATACATAGTCAGTGAACATTGCCCATTTAAATTCCTTTTGAGTCCATAACTTGACTTGGACACTGGCCCATACCAGACTTCAGATGTTCTTGACTCAAAGCATAAATGCATTCTAATTCACATGCATCAAAAATCTTTTTGTGAAGAAAAAGTACATACTTTTGAGTGTGTATTAAAAAAGTACGCAAGTACTGGGACATACTAAGACGTCATGTATCGGAAGAGAGAGAACGTTGTTGCCTAGTTACACACACTGTCACCCCAAACAAACTCCTCAGCATGCATTTCAGCTTTTCTCCTATTATTCTTTTTATAATTTATACTTTATAATTTAATTTATCATTCCCTTGATTTATTTTATGTGTCATTTACACCCCTCTAAAATGCATCCTTGAATTCGGCGAAGTAAAACTCCTCTACCTTCGCGCAATTAGTTGTGGGAAATATTAGCTGAAAAAGCGTCCACAGATCCACACTTCTGCAAATCTACCGGAAATATTAGACCATCCGGGCATCTTTGGGATACTCGTTTCAATATACTATGATTTGGGACGTGCCAATTCTCATCTCAGATACTATTTAGTACGGATAGTATGCCAATTTGGATGCAGGGTAAGTTAACTTCCCTTTCTCCATTTTGGAATCTGGGATAGTACAAATTAATTCCTTATTTGGGGAATCTTTGGCTGCGTCTGAATATCCCTACTATCCTACTACACAGTAGGCGAAAAGCAGTACGCCAAAGGAGTAGTATGTCCGAATTCTCAGTCTTCATAAAACAGTAGGCGGGAAATACCCGGGTGACCTACTGCTTCCACTGAGATCCTGTGTGTACACTGCGCTATCCCATAATGCAACAGGACTGGCGCAGATCAAAAATGGCGGAAGGCATTGCGTCGGCTCTTTTTAAGTTGTAGGTTACATGACAGTGCCAACATGGCGGATGTAGTACGTCTGGATTGTATTCATACTACACACATATACTGATCAGTATGTACTGTATCAATGGCCGAGCAGCAGGTACTGAATCGAATGCAGCAGGTACTGAATCGAATGCAGCAGGTACTGAATCGAATGCAGCAGGTACTGAATC
Organism: Cranoglanis bouderius; assembly: GCA_023630585.1. Classification (NCBI taxonomy): domain Eukaryota; kingdom Metazoa; phylum Chordata; class Actinopteri; order Siluriformes; family Cranoglanididae; genus Cranoglanis; species Cranoglanis bouderius. The sequence goes on from CM042569.1 coordinate 7,796,056, forward strand.
GAATGCAGCAGGTACTGTCACAGTACACAATTTTGGAGGTTTTATTTATTTATTTTTTTTTGATTGCCTAAATTTGGTTATTCTCCTACTGAGTTTTCATTTGTTCTCTTTAGTTGGACATGAAATGGGTCTGGTATAAGTACTGAGTTAACAGTTGAGGCTGGATATAATTTAGTACTAGGTTTAGGCTAAACAAGTCATGCAAAGCCTATGAACTCTAAAGATAAGCAATAAAATGCAAATGTTTCACCAAAAGAGAGGATTAGTCCGTGATTGCATCAGTAATAGGGGTTGGTAGTGTAACGTCTTTCTTCCTCTCTGTGACTTTCCCCTAGCTGCTTTCTTGGCTCAGTCAGTTTGCCTGGACGACACCACGGTGAAGTTTGAGATTTGGGACACAGCCGGACAGGAACGCTACCACAGCCTGGCCCCTATGTACTACCGCGGAGCCCAAGCAGCCATTGTAGTGTTTGATATTACGAAACCAGTAGGTAGCAACGCTGTATTTCTGGCTTTGTAGAGCTTTGGTTAATATTGTACATCACTTACCAACAGAATTGCAAATATGTAATGTGGAAAGACCTACAGCTTCACCTTACTACTTGTTTACTCCTCACCTGATTGTATTCCATTGCTTCTTGTTCTTGTCTCAATAGGAGACATTTGAGCGAGCGAAGGCCTGGGTGAAGGAACTCCAGAGGCAGGCAAGTCCCAACATCGTCATTGCTCTGGCAGGAAACAAGTCCGACCTCGCAGACAAGAGACTGGTGGAGTACGAGGTGCTGTTCCACAACACTCTATCTGCCACTGTGCTTACAGAGGTTTGGTTAGCAAGCAACATCTGAAAGTTCAAACTGTTTCATTGCTAGTAAAAGCTGATAAGGCTGTTTGTTTATTAGACCAAGAAGGCATAGGTTCAGAGGAGGATTATTATATTCCAAAGGTTATAGCATGTGTCATTAGTCACAGTTGACTTTTGAGATGATACATGAAAATCATTCAGGGTTAAAAGTTGTGGATTCAAGTATTGAAATGCCACACTGGATTCGAAGTAGATACAGTATCTCACAAAAGTGAGTACACCCCTCACATTTTTGTAAATATCTTATTATAACTTTTCATGGGACAACACTGAAGAAATGACACTTTGCTACAATGTAAAGTAGTGAGTGTACAGCTTGTATAACAGTGTAAATTTGCTGTCCCCTCAAAATAACTCAACACAGCCATTAATGTCTAAACCGCTGGCAACAAAAGTGAGTACACCCCTAAGTGAAAATGTCCAAATTGGGCCCAATTAGCCATTTTCCCTCCCCGGTGTCATGTGACTTGTTAGTGTTACAAGGTCTCAGGTGTGAATGGGGAGCAGGTGTGTTAAGTTTGGTGTTATCGCTCTCACACTCTCTCATACTGGTCACTGGAAGTTCAACATGGAACCTCATGGCAAAGAACTCTCTGAGAATCTGATAAAAAGAATTGTTGCTCTACATAAAGATGGCCTAGGCTATAAGAAGATTGCCAACACCCTGAAACTGAGCTGCAGCACGGTGGCCAAGACCATACAGCGGTTTAACAGGACAGGTTCCACTCAGAACAGGCCTCGCCATGGTCAACCAAAGAAGTTGAGTGCACGTGCTCAGCATCATATCCAGAGGTTGGCTTTGCAGAATAGACATATGAGTGCTGCCAGCATTGCTGCAGAGGTTGAAGGGGTGGGGGGGGTCAGCCTGTCAGTGCTCAGACCATATGCCGCACACTGCATCAAATTGGTCTGCATGGCTGTCGTCCCAGAAGGAAGCCTCTTCTAAAGATGATGCACAAGAAAGCCCACAAACAGTTTGCTGAAGACAAGCAGACTAAGGACATGGATTACTGGAACCATGTCCTGTGGTCTGATGAGAGCAAGATAAACTTATTTGGTTCAGATGGTGTCAAGTGTGTGTGGCGGCAACCAGGTGAGGAGTACAAAGACAAGTGTGTCTTACCTACAGTCAAGCATGGTGGTGGGAGTGTCATGGTCTGGGGCTGCATGAGTGCTGCCGGCATGGGGAGCTATAGTTCATTGAGGGAACCATGAATGCCAACATGTACTGTGACATACTGAAGCAGAGCATGATCCCCTCCCTCAGGAAACTGGGCCGCAGGGCAGTATTCCAACCTGATAACGACCCCAAACACACCTCCAAGATGACCACTGCCTTGCTAAAGAAGCTGAGGGTAAAGGTGATGGACTGGCCAAGCATGTCTCCAGACCTAAACCCTATTGAGCATCTGTGGGGGAGCGCAAGGTCTCTAACATCCACCAGCTCTGTGATGTCATCATGGAGGAGTGGAAGAGGACTCCAGTGGCAACCTGTGAAGCTCTGGTGAACTCCATGCCCAACAGGGTTAAGGCAGTGCTGGAAAATAATGGTGGCCACACAAAATATTGACACTTTGGGCCCAATTTGGACATTTTCACTTAGGGGTGTACTCACTGTTGTTGCCAGCAGTTTAGACATTAATGGCTGTGTGTTGAGTTATTTTGAGGGGACAGCAAATTTACACTGTTATACAAGCTGTACACTCACTACTTTACATTGTAGCAAAGTGTCATTTCGTCAGTGTTGTCCCATGAAAAGATATAATAAGATATTTACAAAAATGTGAGGGGTGTACTCACTTTTGTGAGATACTGTATGCTCGAACAGGATTTCTTAAATAAATGTGAAAGTGGCAGAATTCTCAAAAACATAATTATCAAAATTCCTGAACAAGTCATAGCTTATGGATGTGAAGGTTTTACAGATGGACTCTGAAGCCAATTTCAAGAGCTTTTTATATAACTTAAAGTAAAACCTAAATAACTATTAGTAAAGTGCTGGTGTGGATGCTGGTACTCATTCCAACCAAGCAGGAACCTTCACCTGATTCCACCTGTTTAATCAGTTGATATTGGCCTTCAATCAGCTATGAAGTGGAGCTCCTTTTTTGGTTGGAATAAATAACCTGCAGCCTCACCGGCATTTTGCTGATTAGATTATATCGGACCCTGCTGATTAAAGGACCAGTGTGATTGAGTCATTTTAAATGTATGGCCAGATGAACTGGCCATGACTTTGGCAAGCCAGCTTACACACAGATATACAGTCCCCTCTGAAACTATTGGAACGGCAAGGCCAATTCATTTTTTTTTTTTTTTTTACTGTAGACTGAAGACATTTGAGTTTGAGATCAAAAGAAGAATATGAGAAGAGAGTTTAGGATTTCAGCTTTTATTTCCTGGTATTTCTATGTACGTGTGTTAAACGGCATAGAACATAGCACATTTTGTATCTAACAACAACTGAAAGAGGCTGCAGTAAAAGCCTGGAAAAGCATCACAAACGAAGAAAGCAACAGTTTGGTGATGTCAGTGAGTCACTGGTTGATGCAGTTATTGCAAGCAACGGATATGCAACCAAATATTGTTATTTACTTTAATTTACTTCAAGACTTATCTGTCCCTTTACTTTTGCTCACCTAAAAATTGGGTGGTCTGATGCAAAAGGTTTTATGTTGTTTAACACATCTAGATGTAAATACCAGGAAATAAAATCTGAAATCCTGAACTCTAGTCTCATATCCATCTTTTGATCTCAAACCCAAATGTCTTTGGTGTACAGCACAAACAAATGAATAGTTTCGGAAGGGACTGTATATCATGGTGGGTTTAGGTGTATGTTTTTAGCTTATATGGCAGTAGAGAATGTTACTTAAACGTCATGTTCATGGTTCTGTTACAGGAGGCTCAGACGTACGCTGAAGACACAGGCTTGTTGTTCATGGAGACCTCGGCGAAGACTGCTATGAACGTGAATGAGTTATTCCTGGCCATTGGTGAGCCTCCATGTTCCTTGTCCCAACACTAAGCCATTTTTTAAAACATGATTTCAAAGATAAAATGAAGTGGCCATGTAATTATTAGTAAATGCATGCCTTTAGAAGCAACACCATTAATCAGTCCCTCCAGAATTTTGTGATTTTGCGATCATAGAAATTAATGTAAAAGCAAGGAAACTCCACAATATTCACAGGAGCTTGCAATTTTTCAAAATTACCACAGATTTTCCACAGATTTGGGCCAAGACGTGTCATGTGACATCGCAACACACATTCAGCCAAAGCCCTCTTCGATTAATGTGTGTACAGCTAAAAGGTCTCATTTACCAACAAACATCACTGCGAAAGACCGTGCAAAACTTCCTGCAATGGCAATGTCGCCAATTCGAGTAGTAGTTTCCCGCAAAAAAAAAGCACAAAAAAACTCCGCAAATTATATCGCAAATTTTGAAAAAAGCCAAAAGGAGGGACTGTTTAATATGATGGTTAATAAAAGAAAAGTCTGTTTTAACAATGTTTACTCTTAGATTGGTCTTTTTTTGGTTTTCAGATCTTTAACGCTAAAAATAAAACAGTATCATTTGCCATTTGCAGCAAAGAAGATGCCAAAAACAGATACTCAGAACCCGACGCACGCTGCCCGACACAGGGGAGTCAACCTGCAGGACCCAGACGCCCAGTCCAGCCGAAGCTGCTGTGGGAACTAAACATTTCTCTGTCTACCATCTACATCAACAAGGGAGACCACGGGCCCCCTTCCCCCTCGTTCCCCACCCTCTACCCTTTCACCTCCAAGACTGACATGGAGAGAGAGAGATAGAGAAATAGAGAGAGAGAGTGTGTGTGTGTGTGTGTGTGTGTGTGTGTGTGTGTGTGTGTGTGAGAGAGTGATAGAAAAGAAAAAAGAAGAGGTTTGGATCCCTCATTTGATACTGGAAAACGATTTCTAAACAGAGGTGTGGTGTGAAGTGCAGGATTGGTGAGAACACTTGTACCGTAGACTACGGGACACTATCTCTCTCTCTCTATATATATATATGTATATGGCACTTAATGGTGAATGTCTGATCCTGTTTATTTTGCCAACATTTATTTTTGCCTACACAAGCAGTTGGGAATTGCAGAGCTTAGAGGAGAACAAGAAAGGGAGTAAAACGATCCTCTAATGGCTTCTCAGCACTAAGAAGAAACACAGCACCTTAATCTTGCCCCATTCATCATACAACAGCAAAGTACGCCATTGAAATTAGGTGGAAATGATCGTGATCGGTCATCATCAGCCCTGGACACTTTCTCCTGCATGTATGTAGACTTTACCTTCTTCTACGGCTGTAAAATACTGGACAGGAAGCGTCTTCCCTGCCCCTTCCCACTTCTCATGTGCTCTCCAGTCATCCGTTCATTTCAGCTTTGTGATTCCTCTTCTGTTGGAAACTACTGATTCGATCGTCTATAATGTACTAGTGTTAGTAACATAAATATATGATTGGTAGCAATCCTACGTGAAAAATCAAAGTATCCAGTCTTGCTCTGAATGCAGAGGTCACACAGATCCAGTCTTCTTCTTGTGCTGTTTGTCTTGAAGCAACATAAAAAAAGCACCTGCAGTCAATCGCTTTTAATGTGGACAACAAAAAATGAATCTGACACTGCACAGAGGAAAATGGTGGTTGAGTTGGGGAAAAAAAAAAAAAAAACAGAAGTGCCTACTCTCTGTGTTCTTTGTTTTGGGCCTGCTCGGGATGCTTTGAGTTGGCAGATGTATGGCAGAACCTTGAGGTCTTGAAGGTTTCAAGCCAGTCTTTACATAGGTTCTAGCTCTTAACGCACCCAAAGCACCCAAACAGTGTTCTGCACAGCTTGAGTCATTCTTTTGAGTGTGTTTGGAGCTGGGACGGAGCAAAAAAAAAACAAACAAAAAAAACGACTGGATGGAGACCCTCTGGCCTGAAGCGCATCAATAACCTGCAGCACATTACTGTGTTTAAAAAGAAAGATTCTTTTTATTGTCTTGTTTTATGGATGCTGTTTGTTGTTGTTTTTTGTGTACAAAAAAATCTAGTAATTCTATTGAGTTTATTTAAAATTAGTTTTAGTCTGTAATTTTGAGTTGCCAATCCAGTTTTATTGTCGTCATTTAAGGAATGATGAAGCATCTACATGGATTGAAGGCATTTGTCACGTCTCTTACAAGCCAGTTTTTTTGTGTGCGTGATAGATTTGATCTCCTGTTAACACTTGTGTGAACTGGAAAGTCAAATAAAGCTGTGCTTTCTGCGATGAAAAGAGCATTTCCAGTCTGTTTCTTGGTCTGCCTATGAACAGATTCGTTTAGCAAAGTGGATCGAATGTAAGCAACGATTAACGAAAACTAGTGAGCATGATCAAATAATTTGATACTAGTTTGCATAATTTCGATTGGTTCCTATTAGTTTTGTATGATTGCATTCTTAGTAAAAGGTTCTGTCTAGCACCAAGTAGCATTCATCGATTTGTCTCTCAAAGGTTCTATGTAGATTGATGCATGTAGATTATCCAAAAAAAAACCTTCAGTAACTCCAGATAGTTTAGCAATAGAGATGACATTTAGTTTGTTATACTAGCAAGCACAATTAGGTGTAACCGATTTGTATGCTATGCTTATGATGCACTATATGGACACCTGACCATCAAACCCAGATGTGGGTCTTCCCCAAAACTGTTGCCACAAAGTTGGAAGCACATAATTCTTGTATGCTGTAGCATTAAGATTTCCTTTTTTACTGGATCTAAGAGGCCCAAACATGTTCCAGCTATTCAATGCCCCTGTGCACAAAGCGAGGTCCATGAAGACATGGTTTACCAAGGTTGGAGTGGAAGAACTTGAGTGTCCTGCACTGACCTCAACGCCACTGAACACCTTTGGGATGAACTGCCTGGATGAATGCCTGACCTCACGAATGCTCTTGTGGCTGAATGAGCACAAATCCCCACAGCAACACTCTAGTGGAAAGCCTTCCCAAGAGAGTGGAGGTTATTATAACAGCAAAGTGAGGACTAAATCTGGAATGGGATGTTCAGCAAACGCATATGGGTGTGATGGTCAGGTTTCCACATACTTTTGGCCATATAGTGTTGGTCTGCCTTGGGGAAGGAGGATAATTGAAATGGATAACCCTTTTATTTTCCATTAAACAACTTATTTTCTACTAAATATAGGCAACCTTCAATGTTTAATGTCAAGAGACATGCAGTATACTGTAGTAGAGCACATCCTGACAGATAGAGGGTTCTATAGAGGGAGTGAATAATGTAGAAGGAAAATAAAACGAATGTGTTCTAGAACTTTGCTGTGTGTGCGTGAGTTGCTCTTCCTAAAAGAGAATATGGAAAATAACCATCTGTTACATACAGTGGGGGAAAAAAGTATTTGATCCCCTGCTGATTTTGTACGTTTGCCCACTGACAAAGAAATGATCAGTCTATAATTTTAATGGTAGGTGTATTTTAACAGTGAGAGACAGAATAACAACAAAAAAATCCAGAAAAACACATTTCAAAAAAGTTTTAAATTGATTTGCATTTTAATGAGGGAAATAAGTATTTGACCCCTTCGACTTAGTACTTGGTGGCAAAACCCTTGTTGGCAATCACAGAGGTCAGACGTTTCTTATAGTTGGCCACCAAGTTTACACACATCTCAGGAGGGATTTTGACCCACTCCTCTTTGCAGATCCTCTCCAAATCATTAAGGTCATTTTCAATGCCCTGGCTGAGGGAAGGAGGTTCTCACCCAAGATTTGACGGTACATGTCCCCGTCCATCGTCCCTTTGATGCAGTGCAGTTGTCCTGTCCACTTAGCAGAAAAACACCCCCAAAGCATAATGTCTCCACCTCCATGTTTGACGGTGGGGATGGTGTTATGACTTGGGGTCATAAGCAGCATTCCTCCTCCTCCAAACACGGCGAGTTGAGTTGATGCCAAAGAGATCTGACCACACCTGACCACAGCACTTTCACCCAGTTCTCCTCTGAATCATTCAGGCAAACTTCAGACGGGCCTGTACATGTGCTTTCTTGACCAGGGGGACCTTGCGGGTGCTGCAGGATTTCAGTCCTTCACGGCGTAGTGTGTTACCAATTGTTTTCTTGGTGACTATGGTCCCAGCTGCCTTGATATCATTAACAAGATCCTCCCGTGTAGTTCTGGGCTGATTCCTCACCGTTCTCATGATCATTGAAACTCCACGAGGTGAGATCTTGCATGGAGCCCCAGACCGAGGGAGACTGACAGTTTCTTCCATTTGCGAATAATCGCACCAACTGTTGTCACCTTCTCACCAAGCTGCTTGGCGATGGTGTTGTAGCCCATTCCAGCCTTGTGTACGTCTACAATCTTGTCCCTGACATCCTTGGACAGCTCTTTCGTCTTGGCCATGGCGGAGAGTTTGGAATCTGATTGATTGATTGCTTCTGTGGACAGGTGTCTTTTTACAGGTAACAAACTGAGATTAGGAGCACTCCCTTTAATTTCTGTGTAAATTCTAAAGATTGTTATGTGTGAAATTCCCAGGAGATCAGCAGTTTCTGGAATACTCAACCCAGCCCATCTGGCACCAACAACCATGCCACAGGTAAAGTTGCTGAGATCACATTTTTTCACCATTCTGGTGTTTGATGTGAACGTTAACTGAACCTCTTGACCTGTATCTGCATTTTATGCATTGCACTGCTGCAACATGATTGGCTGGTTGGATAAGTGCATGAATGTACAGGTGTTCCTATTAAAGTGAAATAGTCAGTGTATTTTTAAACAAATTGTGAACTTAAGGTTAAGATTGAACTGTAGATAGAATCTTATAATACTACTTAAGGTCATATGATATGATGTCCTGAATGCTATAATGTCAGTGGAAGGTCACCTTATCTAAAAAAGACAGCTTCAAATGTGATTGATGAAGGATGCAGATTAGTTAAAAGGAAATATTTATCATAAACAATAAACATCACAGTTACACTGAGAATATCACACAAGTGTATGACTATGACAGCATGAAGAAACCAAAAAAATCCCATAATAATGGTAGCTTTGCTCTCTAAAACCCATTTTATCAACATTAATGTCCATTAATGTTTAAAGAAATGTACTTAAATGAAAAAACTCCATAAAAAAAACTATTTAAAAAAAAAAAAAAAAAAAAAAGTGAGTCAAAAAAATGAATGTGCATCAGTCTATAAATTTTCACCCCTTTCACTCACTCTTTTTCTAACTCCTCATCGTCAGCTGCTGCGTAGATGGTCTGGTTGCGCCGTTTGATCCTGGGGGTGCTGCTTGTGGGGGTGATTGATCCCTTAGTTTCTCCACTAGGGCGCTTGGGCACTCTGGCTGGTGGCGTGGCCCCCTCTTCCTCTGAGCTTGTCTGGGAGAAACAGCTGAGGAACGGTGTAGAAGGTGGAGGAAGGCTAAGAGGCAAATCTGAGGGCTCATCAATCTCTGATGCTGTGCGAGGAGGTGGTAAGACAAGCCTGCCCATGGCCTCTCGCTGGGGGCTGCCGTCCCTATCACTGTCCTGTGTTCTTACTGGAGCATCAGGAACCACTGCATCTGTCCCAGGCTTCTTTACCTCTCCTCCATCCTTCTCCTCCTCCTCCTCCTCCCACTCATCCTCGATAGTAATCTCATCAGGATTGTAGGAGTTGGAGAGCATCGAGGTGTCAGTGGGGTAGTCGCTGGGTTCATCTACGCTACCTGAGCTCCGGTTGTCCTCGTCCTCGTCTTCATTTGCTCCTTCCTCTCCCCAGGATGTAGAGTTCTGCGTGCTCTGGCCTGCCAGAGCGTAGATGTCGACGAGGCCGAGGGTGGCACACAACTCTGTGGTCTGGGGGTTGGTGCAGTAGGCCGGGGGGGCGTGGGGCTCAGGGTGAGAAGGGTCATAAGCGGGCACCGTTGGACTGAAGTTCTCAGGGATGCTGAGATCACCGTTTAAAGCACTCACTATCTCCATCATGGCTTCCTCTGATGCACTGTAGTCCCAACTAAAGGAAAAGCACAATGAGGTCAACTGATGACAGACGTATACTAAGACTAGAGTCATGTGTGTGGAATATCTATACATGCTTGAAGAACAGGATTTTGTTTGTTCTAGGGAAGCACCTTATGCCTATAACTGTAAGAGGTAAATAAAGATTTGGTTAACCAGTGCTGTTAGATGGGTTTGTGTGTTTGACAGAAATAATGAACAAAATACCCACGGCAAAGCTTTACTGAAATGTGAGCTTGGTATTTCACCCTGTAGCTCAACACAGAAATTAATGCTCCATGCGAGAGCATGTATGAAAAGGTATGTATCTTGCAAACCCAAGACAGCCCATGTAATTTGTGCCATGTGTCGGCAGGATAGCGATTGAATGGAGGGCGGAGTCGGGAGCGTGAGTGGTAAGAAGAGCATGGTTATTGCAATTGTCTTAGTGATACTAATTTCACTGAAGCCTACAATACACAAATAAGCACTGCAACACCCCAATTTTTTTCTTTAATGTATCCTGTGACCACTCAAAGTTTTCTCTTGTTTTTTTTTCCCCCCATAAATGAGCCAAAAAAGAGAAATTTTGGTCAAATGAAAGTAGTTCATGAGATTCACCAGTTTTAATAAGCAGCAAAGCATATCGCAGTCGCAATGTGTAGCAACACTGTGCTGTGCAATGTTTTACCGAGTGTGAAGGCCGTTATTCTCAGGCGGGTGCCAGATGTTTGGTGAAGGTTTCTGAAGGCGGGTAGTGGCCTTCAAGATGGCTAACCACTCTGGGTCAAACTCCAGCTTTTCAGAGGAGCCAGGTCTGTCCGCAATCTCCACTACCTATAACGTTAAGACATATTTATTATACAACAGCTTCCTTTATCAATCCTAACCATGTCTTTTTTGCATATAATGCACTCCTAGATGGCATTTAGTACAATATTTCACAATTCCTTGTACTGGAGAGCCAGTATTACTGCATCAGCAAGTTACCTGAAGGAAGTCTCTATGAGGAAGACATTTGTCCAGAGAGAGGAACTTGGTGGTCTTAGGAGCAGCATTTCCCCTGGCCTATGAACACAATATACATATACATTACGGCGCAGTGAAATGCCTTCTTCACATATCCCAGCATAGGAAGTTGGGGTCAGAGTGCAGGGTCAGTCATGATAAGGTGTAGGATTACAGGCCTTGCTCAAGGGTCCAACAGTGGCAGCATGAACAAGTGCCATGGCTTAAACCACTGACCTTCTGATCAATAACCCAGAGCCTTTAAACAGGGCTTGACATTAAGCACTGGTCATGTGGTTGTAAATTTGTCATTCACTTGTCCAAATAAAAACGTTACTTGCCCGGAGAGAAAAAAGGAGAAATTTTTTTTTCCAACTGTGGTGAAAAAATATGATTGTGAACATGACCTCAAATTCATCTCTCCAGGTAGGGATAATTCATTAATTTCATAATCTCTAATCCGTGTTCGATTCTGTGGTCCTCTTCCCCCCCCCTCCACCCCTCCCCCCCTCCCCCCCCCCCCCCCCCCCCCCCTCAATGCTTTACTAGGCGCTTGGCCGGGTTGTGGAGGCTTGAGAAACATTGCTTTTTAGAAAATGAAAAGGATGTGCTTTGCTGCTGTTGCCTGAGGTAAAGTCAAATCGAATTCTGATTGGTCAACCTTGTTTCTAAGCAACTGCTTGTTTACACCTGCATTTTCCTGGTTTCCGCTGTATGCCACAGTCTACGCGCTCTAGTTTATTTTCAGCAGCACAAGAATGTGAACTTGGTTAGAACCGACTACATCACAAAAGGTTATATCACAAATAAAGGCAGTATTATTATTTTTGTCATTGACATTTACAGGCTACTTGTCCAGTCAGGCAAGTAAAATTCTCTTTTGTCCCAGACAAGCCCTGCCTCAACCACTGAGTCACCACTGCCACTTATAATAATGAATTAGTACCTCATGCTGCATCATGGCAGCGAATTTGACGTGTAGATGTGCAGAGAACCAGTAGCCGGGCTGCAGGTGATCGAGGAGCTCAGCGGCGGCCGGACTGCCCAGCGTTCCTGACTCCACCTCATCACGCAGAAACTTCTTCTTCCTCAACAGCTGCTCCGTGCTCCCGTAGTGGTAGATGCCCCGCGGCCAGTCATGCGTCATGAACACATCTATGGGCATGTGGATCTGGCGTGCAAAGGAGGAGAGGAAAAAGAAGAAAAAAAATAATAAATCCCACACGTTCAGATTTTCCATTGTTATAAAAAAAATAAAGAAACAAATAAAACAAAACCGCCTACAAAAATCACTTATCTCTCTTCCAAGATGTCTCCTCCAGAATGACTGCTAGTTTGTGTCTGTAGTGGCTACTAGTAAAAATACCTAGGTTACTCTGATCTATAGATAGCACCATGTTGCATGGGCATGGAATACATGTTTAGAATTGTTGCTAGTTCTGTGGATTACAAATAATTCATATGGAAAAATTATTATATACAATTCTGAAAGTTAGGAGGAAAATTGAATCCTATAAACCTACGTTCACACATACAGCGATTTTATCACGGCAAGTCGCCAGTCGCTGTACTATTAAGTCGCCAGTAGGTGTTCCTACTACTGGTTGCCATAGTAACATTTATCAGTGGGTGGCGCAGCTAGCATTCCACTTTTGTCAACAAACCGCAATGGCAAAGAGCACACACCGCCTCTCCTTCATCTCGTAGGATATGATGCATACAGTGGGTATAGAAAAGAATCACCCCACTTCAAAATAATCACATTTTGTTGCTTTTCAGCTTGAAATGAAGATGGGCACAGTTTTTGTTTTATCCAGCTGTATTTACTCAGTGCAACTTATAACATCCAAGTGAAAGATATAACACCAACATGTCAGGAAAAAAAAAGTAAAATAAATAAATAAATAATAAAAAAAAAAAATAGAATCACTGAGTTGGAAAAAGGATCACCCCCTTGCTTTAATTTGCCTTAATTTTTTTATTACAGCCTTTAGTCTGTTGGGATATGTCTCTACCAACTTTGCACATCTAGACTTTGCAATATTTGCCCACTCTTCTTTGCAGAACTGCTCGAGTTCGGTTAAATTTGATGGTGACCGTTTGTGGACTGCAGTCATCAAGTCATTCCACAGATTTTCAATGGGGTTTAAGTCTGGGCTCTGACTAGGCCATGCAAGGACATTCATCTTTTTCTCTTTCAACCACTGTGTGGTCAGATTTGCTGTGTGCTTTGGGTCATTGTCATGTTGGAAGGTAAACCTTCTTCCCATTGACAACTTTCTGGCAGAGGGCAGCAGATTTTCCTCAAGAATTTGACAGTATTTTGCCCCATACATTTTCCTTCTATCCTGACAAATGCTCCAGTCCCTGCTGCAGAGAAACACCCCCATAACAGGATATTACCACCTCCATGCTTTACTGTAGGAATGGTGTTATTTGGATGGTGAGCTGTATTGGATTTCCGCCAGACATATCGTTTGGTGTTGAGGACAAATAATCCAATTTTAGTCTCATCTGACCATAACACCTTTTTCTATGTGGCCTCAGAATCTTCATGTGGCCTTTCATCCAGTTTGGAGCGACATCCTGATCAAGGGAGAGTCTGTGTTGTACCAAATACCTTCCACTTCTTAATAATAGACTTCACTGTGCTTCTAGGCATTGATAAAGCCTTTGAATTTTTTTTGTATCCATCTCCTGACTTGTGCCTGTCCTCAACTTTATCCCAGAGATCTTTTGACAGTGCCTTGCCACCTATAGTTGATTGTTGGCTTTAGTTGCACTACCAAGGACTGAAAAATGCTCCAGGAAAGCTCTTTTCATGCTGAGCTAATCAAAATGACCACAGCTGAAAGTCAAATAGCTTTGTCTGCCATTGAGAAGGTGATTAGCTACACCTGATTGAGTTTACAAGTCATTTTTAGGAGGGGACAGCTCTTGTTGAAAATGAATGGACACCGGTCGCTTTGTTGCTGCGTGTGTGAACGTAGCTTAAGTCTTAAATAGATTTTGATCAACAAACACAAACATGCACTGCAAACAAGGATAAAAAGAATTGTACAACTTTCTCTTCCATTATTCTGCAGCAGAGTTAAAAGTGAGGTTTAAATTTGAACTAAAAGCTCAGGCAACTAGGATTTTCCCGAAGCTCGTCATTGGGACTTGTTCCTTAACCGTGTCATGAATAATGTAGAAAAGATACAGAATATCTTAATTCAGCAGGTGGATTGGCTTGATCAGTAGAATCACAGCTCACACATAGCTTATTAACACATGCTCTAGCTTGTACTAGTGCCAGAATGTATTTCGAGAGAGTCTTTAATTCACTTCTGTATATCGCTCTGAATAAAAGAGCGTCTGTAAATATAAATATGCTCTAGTAACAATCCAGTGATGTCACTCCTAATACTGTGTGATTCCTTTGGGCATCATCTATAGACTGAATTGTACTTGTGTAGGATTTGTGGCTTAAAGTATCTATAACAGCTTTTGAATAAATAAAAGCTTCCTTATAATTCCCTTACCCTTGGTCAGATGTGTTACCTGTTTAAGCTTAAAGACGTCGCTGTTTCTAATGTGGTAGACACTGCGCAGGGTATCTTGGCTGTATGGTGGAAACTCATAGTGTCCTGTAAACAGATAGAGATTTAAGAGTTAACACCTTAGTTGAAGGTTTGGCAAGTTTGGATAGCTGGAACATTTGCTTTACCTTTTCTGTAATCGTGCGTTTTAAAAATGCCAGAAAGGCCACCGATCCGTATACCTCTGTAGCGAACAACGCCCGCATAACCTGCAATGACAGACAAGTAAAACAGTGTAGTTTTACTCTTTATACCAGAAGCCAAAAACATGATTTTTGTCCATTTTTATCTCTGTACCAGTGTTCCTGTGGAGAGGTGTGAATTGTTTGGCCAGCAGTGGGCTCACACCCCTCCCCTTTCCCATTACTCTGCTCACCAGCAGTTAAACACAGAGTCACGATACTCTACACACAGAAACCCAACAGTGTCCTGACTAATCTTATAACAGAATTGCGGTGATCAAATAATTCATTTGTTTATACTGATTGAAAATGTCTGATGAGTCGATTTCGGCACGCCAGCGTACTGCGAGAAATGGTTCAAATTTGAACTGCTGCTGTATGATCATAATCAGACTGTGATGCTGATACTGAACATCTTTTCAACACACTTACTACTAGGCTTGTGCAATATTGATTTTTTTTTTATCTGCTCGTGATTTAGCATTAAAAGGAAACCCCAAAACAACACAATAAACGATTTAATGTCCAGAGCCGAGCGCGATTGATAACTGGTGCTAGCGTAATCCAGCGTCAAAGCATGGAGCTCCTATGCAAAAATGTATAAAAGCTGGCTGATCTAGTAATATCATATGGTGTAATATCATGTACAGACTATTGTCATATCACACTTAGTACTTCTGACTTCCTCCTGTGGAGGAGTAATGATTTATAATCCCACTATAAAGTTTTCTTCCTCATGATTTTTCAGGGAGTTTTTCCTTGTCACTGTCACGGAATATATATTGTAGTATATTGTATATTTAGTATATTGTAGTATTGTGTATATTTTACACTACTGTAAAACTGCTTTGTGACACAAATCTATGGTTAAAAACACTATATAAATAATGCTTAATGAATTGACATGGAATACTCAGAAGGAGGTTTCTGAGCCTGCTTGATAAGATTTATGCTTCTGCCTCAAAATTCAGCACTACATCTTTTAATCATCTAATCAACAAGAAGGAGCACACACACACACACACACACACACACACACACACGTTACCCGACATGTCTTACCCAAATAGTATATATTTGGGGCCACCCAGCCTCCATAGGGAAGCTCTTGCAGATGGTTAGAAGCCTCATGGTTGCCACCGATGAAGATGGTCAGGACTGGTGCTTTCTTCTCCCCTGAGTAGTACCTTCCACAAGCCAATGCACGAGACATCAGAAACGAATCAACACAGAAAAGCACAATAATCTGAGACATAACTGTGAGGTTGCTTACTTGTAAAAGGTCTGCATGTGCCTGTACTTGGGTGGCACTGCCATGCACTTCAGATCTCCTTCATTCCTCACAGCCTGGAAATCCCCACAGCACAGCAGCACATCCACCTTAATGCCTTCCTTATGCTCCAGGTAGCCAAGAGTCTCGTAGATCTTGTCCAGCTCGCCATGGCAGCAGCCTTCCACTGCTATTTTCATATCTAGGCTTATTTGTTTGTTTGCTTTGTGATGATGTGAAAGCAACCAAGTAAGATCAGCAGAAGATCCTCTTAAATCTTTAGTCTCAGTGACATTAGCATCCCGCCCCAACACGACACCCTTACACCTGTGGAACAAATTAACACTACTTTAGTCTACACCCTATGTAGTGCACTATAAATCTAACAGGGAGACATTTGGAATTCAGCTAATGTTACTATTCATCATGCGGCTAGCAACACACTACCGGAGCAAGCATGCTACTAGTTAGCTCACTACCCGTTTTATCCTCTTAAACCGAACACACGCATGCTGTGTACTGTGTTGAAAAGCCACAGCACCATGACTAGCACTGCATTTTAAAACAAAGAACTTTATCTGTGCGTACCTGTGTGCAGTACGTTACGTCACGTCACGGCAATTTTATTATAGCAGCCGTTAACGCAGGAACCGATTTGTCTTTTGCCGTGCGCAATGAGCATGCGCGACCGGGTCACTCGTTGTCTTGGGTATATGCATTTTTTGTAAGCAAACCCGCACTTTCGGTTATAGATGTTACAGGCATTCTTATAAGCTTGTAAACTTACTACGGATAGTTTTCGGGTTCTCCGGTAGTTATATAGTGTAACCTTTCAAAAACAAAAAACAATGCCACGAACTTGTTTTTAAAAAGTGTACAACATAAATAGGTCAACACTACTACCACAACTGCTAATTACTACTATTACTATAAAAACAACAACAACTACTACTACTACTACTACTGCAGCTGCTGCTAATACTACTACTTCTACTATTACTACTACTTCTATTACTACTTACCACTACCACAACTGCTACTATTACTACAACAACAACTACTGCTACTACACCAACTACTGGTATCGCTACTACTGCTTCTACTACTTGTACTACTGCTTCTGCTAATTCTACTACTACTACTATTATTATTATTATTATTATTATTATTATTATTATTATTATTATTATTATTTATTTATTTATTTTTTTTCAGTCTAGTCTAGAGTGAACGGCGCCAGGTGTATATGACAGGTCGGGGCGGATCGTGTGGAAAGTGCGTCTGCGGATCGTCTCTCGCTCAGGGGGAGAGAGAGATGGCGTGCTTGTTGGAGGCCCCTCTACGCATTAGCGTGTTATCTGTGAGTCTCTGTCGCTTTGTCACTAACTAACTCAGCCTTTTATGCGTGCATGTTGTCCGGCATGGCAGACCCGAGCGTGTTTGTTATGACATGGTTGTCCGGGTCGAGCTAGTGGGCTTAAGCTGTGTGTGTTTGTGGGGAGGCGAGAGGTTGGCTGACGGTCACCCGGAATGAGTTCATGTACCGGCGCGGGGCGGAGAGGATGCCGTGTGTCTCTTCCGTCTTCCACTCGCTTACTTCACTTAGTCCGCGGGAAAATATCCACTTTGGGTGTAAAAATTAATGAAACGCCGAGTCAGGGATGAGACCCTGGATTAGAGTTAGCTCCTGAGTTAGCTAGTCTTGCTAGTAGCAATGAAGTTACTTTGCAGGCTTGTTGCTGTTTAGCAGTGTAGCTGGATAGCTAGCAGGAGCTTAAGTGGACCGCTTAGTTTCAGGTTAAATAGGGGTTTTATTTGTACATTTATCACATTTGGAGGATATTCGGCTTTCTCTGGCCTTACAGGAAGTAAAATGTGAGTTATCGTTGTGCAGCTGTCAGGCTAGCAGGCTAAGTGAAAGTAAGTAAGGGCTGTGGAGGTGGAAACGCCCCCTGTCTTGTTGCTCCACTACTCTGGGGAAGAGAAAATCTGTTGCTCTGAGGACCAAACCGCTCCATACTGGACTTATAGTGCACTAAATAGACTACAGGGGCGCGCAGTTTATCCCCTCCGTAGTGCACTTATATAGGAAGTGGGAAGTTATTTGTAATCTAGCGGGACTTTTTTTGTTGTGGTGTGTTTATATACACGATGTAACGTTAGTTTCGTTTTAGAGAAATATGTCAACATCTTATTTACCAGCTGTTATCAAACAGGTTACACTGCTGGAAAAAAAAAACAAAACAATAGAAACCATCACAGAAGTTCTAATGGTTTTCACTACAAATACCATTACAAATCATCGTCTAACCATTAAAACCATTAGCATCATTGGTCCTGAATGGTATCCACTGACATAACGTGCCACCAATAGAAAGCAACAAATTACCAGTAGAGACCCACAGGGACCATTACAGTTTCCATTAAAACCAATACAATTCCCATTAAAACCATTACAAAATCTATGAGGGTTTTTCCCTAGCAGGTTATTAAATGTGTTTTAAGTATTAGAATTATACCAGGATAAAGATTATTCACTTAAGCATGGCAGTGTAATGCAAGTGTCCATCCAAGACAAATTTAAAACGAGTCTAAATCCTGATCAGGAGATAAATTGAGGATTATTTTATTTCTTCCTTCCATCCAAACTTAATTTTCTTTGTCTTTGTAGGCATTAAAGAAAAGTATTGTCAAACTCAGTCGAACTGTTTTTGTTTAGTTTATTACTGTTTTGCAGACAGTTTGTTAGCTAAATGATATATCGTGATGTGCATCATAGAAATGTCCTCAAGTATCGTGAACCCTAGCGCTGTCCCTGGTTTGATCTCCGTGCCTGTATGGGTTTCCTCCTGGTTCTCCGGTTTCTTCTTACTTCCCCAAAAAAAAAAAAAAACATCCTGGAAGGTGAACTTGATTCTAAACTGTTATTAGATTAGATGTGTATAACGAGTGTGTGAAAGTGAGTGTATATGGTGCCTGCAAACTCATCCTTCCGTACTTCCATGACCCCTTCATTGTGACCGGGTTGTGGATCTGGAGCCTGTCCCGGGAACACTGGTTGTGAGGTGGGAATACACCCTGGTGGGGAAGCCAGGCCATCGCAGGACACCATACGTTCGCGTGCGCGCACGCACACACACACACACACACACACACACACACACACACACACACACACACACACACACACGCGCGCGCGTTCACATCTGATAACAATATAGAGTCAAGTCAAGAGTGAAGAACGTGTTTTTGGGAAGTAGGAAGAAAACCGGAGAACCCGAATAAAACCCGAACAGGCACGGAGACGGAACCAGGGACAGTGGCATTTTGCACGATGCCATTTTCCGTATCATTCGGATTGTATATTATTATATCTGGATGGAGTTTATCCACATAAAGAGAGAACCTTGTTTGCTGTTGAGCGTGTTATGTGATTTGACTACGAGCGTTATACCAGGAAAACGATTAACCGCTCAGTGTGCCGACCTCCACCCAATACGTTATATATCAAATCAGCCGCCTGTTTGACTAAGCGACAACGTGTGCCTCAGGACACACTCCACATACACGGCACCTGAAGTAACCAGGTGTAAGCAGGGTCAGCGATTCTGCAGAATGAAACATTAATGCAATACAAGTCGTCCTCCGCTCTGTATCGGACTCAAGTGTGGCTTTCCAAGTCAACGTAAGCTGATCTGCGGTCAGTATAGTACACTGATTCAAAAGTTGGACCATTTTATGTTCACGTCTAAAAGCATAGTGGGCCATTATGCATGTTGCCATTTGTAGACAGGAGTCCTAGCGGTGTCGGAGCTGTTGGCGTCACGTGACTCTCACGAGTGTTTCCGTCACGTGACTCCCAGCAGTCGTCCTGATCCTGATAAGACAGCAATGCAGAGCTCTCGTCCTCATCGTTTCAAACTCGGCTGAAGGTTTATGTTCATGCAGCAGTTACACTATATTTGACCTACAAGAAGGCTGTGTTTCCAAAACATCAGACGACTTGCCCTTAGTATCAGTGCTTATGTAAGATGACATGCCAGGGTTGATATTTAAGCCTGAGTGTTTGTTCCAGAGGTTACATCATGAGGGTCTATATGGGAAGTGATCTGAGTGGTCCCATTCCTTCTAGAAACTTCTGCCCACTGATGAACGTGAAAACAAACCGAGTTCTCAAGTGTCAGATCTTCGTTTCGTTGCCCAATAGAGCTGGCGATGGCTGGATTCGGGGCAAGCGGTGGGCAGAATGGGGGTTTTCCAGCTCACGTCCCGCTGCTCTGCCTCTCCGAGCTGTTCTCTGCTCTGAGTTTTGAAGTGGGGTAAATGCACTGATTTGTGATTGTTGTCTTGTCACTATGCAGGAAGTCACAGCCACCAGTCGCCATTATGTTGACCGGCTCTTCGACCCCGACCCACAGAAGGTGCTGCAAGGAGTCATGTGAGTATACAGTGGCACGTCTTTGCGCTCGTCCTCGTCAGATCCGGCTGGTTAACGGTTAGCCCGTCCCGATGTCTACCCGCGGGTGTAGAAGTGAGCTGTGATGTGTATGTGTGATAGTGTGAGGCACCACCTTGTATCTGTTGACATTCATGTTTCACTAGTGTGTGTATGCTCCGGTGTTGTGAATGTGCGTGATCTTTTCAGCTTTATTTTTAGCCCGGAGCTCTGGTTACGTCTAACCGTCTGCTAAGGGTCGGCTTCATCAGTACTTTTCCGCTCTGTTATAAGCAGCTTCAGCTCATCGTCTTGCATCCGTAGAGCTGCATAATAAAATTGTTTAGCTCAATATTGAAATCGCAATTATTTAGTAAAAAAAAAAAAAATTGAAGTGAATGATGGTCGGCAATTTTTTTAATCCGTAGTTAAACCTCAGACAATGTTTTACATTCATAACCACTGATTTTATTATATGTATTTAAACAATAGAGAAAAAATGTTAGGAAGATATGTATGAATGTATGAAGATAGATCAGGCTAGCTAACTAGGTAAGGTTGGACGTGAACTTGAATGTGTACGTTTTGTGACTACGCTACACAGTTAAGACAGCATCAATGCACCAGACTCACTAAAGCGACTCCAGAATAAAATAAGCTTTGCAATGTTACACACTAACTGGAAACCAAATTTGTGCCTACAGTTCATTATTTCTCAGTACTAGTCTTCTGGATTGTGTTTTCATGGAACTGCAGAGAGTTTTTGTAAAATTCATACATATAAAAACTTTCTGAAGTGTTTCCATGTGAACGTGGGATTGCGTTAAGTGAGGCTCTGTCAGTCCCTCCAGGATTTTGCGATCGCAGAAATGAGCACAAAATCAAGCAGACTCCGAGCCTGCAATTTTTCCAAATTACCGCAGATTTGGGCCAAGACGCGTCATGTGACGTCTTCACGACGCGCGTTCAGCCGAATCCCTCTTCGAATTCACGTGCGTCGAATATGAGTACAGCTAAAAGGTCTCATTTACCAACAAACATCACCGCCAAAGAGCGTGCAAAACTATTTTGTGCAGTTGCAATTTCGCCACTTCAAGTAATTTTCCACAAAAAAGTCGCATCGCAAATTTAGAAAAAAGCCGCAGCAAAATCAAGCATTTTTGGCCGCAACAATCACAAATAAAACTATAAGCACGAACTGAATAATGTATATTAACGTTGTGCCGGACTCAAATTTGTAAACAGGAAGTGGTTTTCCTTGTGTGTCAGCCACGTGGATAAAACTCTTCATTTCACATTCGATTTCAAAGAGTAGTTTACTAATGAATGTTTTCTAAATGCAGCTGGCTGGATGGAGCGCTGTGTAGAGTGTAAATGGCGGCTAGGTTGTGTACAGTCTGACCTGGGCCCATTCTCTTCTGTACTGATCTGTGCAGTAACGTTAGTAGAGATGACCTGATGAATTCTTATTAATATGTATTATATTAATATATTAATATCCTGGACAGAGTCTTTTCAGTGTAACGTGTATAAATCTGTATTGTTTCGACAGTGACATGAAGAACGCCGTGATTGGAAACAACAAACAGAAGGCCAACCTGATTGTGCTGGGAGCCGTGCCCAGGTAGGCGGAGCCATGTCTGCCCTTCATTCAGCCCTTCATTCAGCTCCCAGAGTCACATTGTACACCGACACGGCTGAATATAGCAGCGGCTGCTTTTTGTGCGCACAGATTTGTAGTAGTTGTGTGCTAATAATATCGTATACCTGCAGCACACAGCTCCATACTGTGAGCACACTGCTGTAATACTGTAGCTCTGTGGTGATTGTGTTGGTGAACTGATCTGGAAATGAGTCTGTACCAGCTAATGTTAACAACTCAGTGGAAATTGACCATTATGGTGTAATTTCAGGATAGAGACTGAGACACACGAGCAGACAGCTATGTTGTGATTAAAACCGCAGCGCATGGATCATCTAGAGCAGGGGTAGTCCGGTAAAATTTCTGGCTTAGTAAATCCGGTTAAGCAGCATGACTTACCTGTTGATGCTTAACCAATAGTGATTAATTCATGACTCAGCAGTAGCTCAGTGGTTAAGACGTCAGACTACTGATCGGAAGGTCGTGAGTTCAAATCCCAGCACCCCTAAGCTGCCACTGTTGGGCCCTTGAGCAAGGCCCTTAACCTTCAACTGCTCAGATGTATAAATGAAATAAATGTAAGTCGCTCTGGATAAGGGCGTCTGCCAAATGCCGTAAATGTAAATGTGAATAAGATGCATCAATTTAAAGAGGCTAAATTGATGTTTTGTTTCATAGTGGAACTTCACTTTCCCCACTTTTGACTAGTGTCATGGACTCTGAACTAGAGGTCGATCGATTGATCGGTTTTGCTGATTAATCAGCATCGATAACCAATTGCTGGAACTACGGTTGTTGGCAAAAATCCATTCCGATATATTTTCCCGGTTGTGTCCGTTGCAGGAGCGGCTGAATAGGGTCCGTACGAGAGCGGCCTCTAGAGGCGAAATAAAAACTATCACTGACCAATTTTGTTGTGTTCTTTGAAGTGTTTTCTGATTAATTTTGGGTGTCTCTATTTTTATTTGTTATTTGGAGTGTTACTTTTTGGTTTAGTTTGGATGTATATATTTTCTTTACTTTAGTATTTATTAATAGTTCATATATATTAGTATTTATATATTTATTTCATTTAAAAAATACAGTACATTTTCATGGTACAGTCAGTACTGTTTATTTTTGTAATAAAGTTCAGCAATATTTTTACTTTGAGTGTTAGTTTTTAAAATTGATACTGAATAAAAACTATCGGTTGATTAATCGGTTATCGACAGGTACCGCCCAACTTAATTATCGGTATCGGTAAAATCCACTATCGGTCGACCTCTACTCTGGACATCTGTTTTTTTTGAATAAGTGTGTACTTCTCTATCCAAGTATTGTTAAACATATTGCCTGTCCTCATGCTAAAATCAGCAAAAGTCTGTGTAAATGCTTTTCTTCCTCGATGAGCAAGTAAATAATTTACATAACTGCATGTGATATTGGCAGAACGAGGTGGTTCATGTTGAGTTGCTGAATTACGGCCGTTTGCTGATGACCCTTCTCTAAAAAGTGTATACAATTTTTTTATTTTTTTTATACAGGAGCATATGTGTTGTGGAGCACAGGAAGGATTGCTACTGATCTGCGCAGTAATAATGACATTGTGCTGACTGACACTGGCTGTGTTTCATTTACTGTAAAGCAGTGGATAAAGTACAGTGTGTCCCAAAAGTCTCCATACACAGGACTATGTTTGCCAGCACCACGTCGGTTGTGCCTTTGTCAGTGGATGTTGGTGGATGTCCACTTCTCAGTTGTCTTCCAGTCTTTTTGAATTTGTTAATAAGTTTGGTGACAGTGTCGTGTGTGATGTGTTTGCCATGTTTCCTGTTAAAGTCCATCGCAACCTTGCGACAGCTTCCCGATCCAGCCATGAGAATGATTTCAATACGTTCTTCTTTTGTCAAAGGTGTTCTTAAAGGATGCCTGAAAAAAATATATAAACTAAGTATGAAAACTTTTGGAAGACATTTTGCTAAAAAGTGTTAATTTCGCTTATGTATGGAGACTTCTGGGACACCCTGTACTTTTTAATGTTGAACTGCTGTATAACATTTGAGGTGTTTGTGTTTGTGTATGTGCGTGTGTAGGCTCCTGTATTTACTCCAGCAGAACTCGTCCAGTGCAGAGTTGAGGACAGAGTGTGCAGTGGTGTTAGGCAGCCTGGCCATGGGCACCGAGAACAACATCAAGTCCCTGGTGGACTGTCACATCATCCCCGCCCTGCTGCAAGGTCTCTGTCCTTTTCTCTCTGTCTCGTTCTCTTTTCCTCTGCTTTTCTGCTCCCACTCGAAGCACTGTACTAGTAAAATGATGATAACTTGTGTCTCGTGTGGCAGGTCTCTTGTGTCCTGACCTGGTCTTTATCGAGGCCTGTCTGCGCTGCTTAAGAACAGTCTTCATCAGTCCTGTCACGCCGGTGCAGCTACTCTACACGGTATTCCTGTGTTGTGTATTAGAATTAAAACCAGATTCTACATCTATAAAGCACTGCGTAGAGCAATCCTAATTGTGGATGGAGAATTATTTCGTAAATATTCAGAAAATTCCCATACTACGGAAAATATTCCTAATTCATCACCAGTGGCCTGTTTATTAATCAGAAATCAACTTAAATCAGGCGCTTGTGAAAGAGCTCTTCAATTCCACTGAGACAATAGTCTCAAATATCCTTATACAGTGAGACATCAGTCATTAGTCTTACAAGTAACAATAGCAGCTCATAAGGCACATCACAATGTGGGGGGGGGGGGGATAACAAAAAAATGTAACTGGTTTTAGAAAACTATATAAACACGCGTATATAAATCATTGGCTCTGCAACTTTTGAGACAGATTCATTTCATGAACATTATGCATCTTTTCGAATATTAGGCTCATTATTCAAGTGTATACAATAATATTGTGCCTACTTATTGGAACCATAGTATCAACTATTCAACAACACAGCACATTAGGTCTAAGTTGATGTTATTTATAACGTGCTTTTGAGTTGCGGAGGTTTGGATTACACCATTTCAATTCAAGTGAACTGTTAAACAGGCTAATAACTATAAGGAGAAGTCTTAGCTCAGTGTTTAAGACATTGGACTACTGATCGGAAGGTCGTGAATTCAAATCCCAGCACTGCCAATAAGGCCCATACCCCCCATCTGCACAGTTGTTTAAATGAGATAAATGTAAGTCGCTCTGGATAAGGGCATTTGCCAAATGCCATAAATGTAAATAAGAACTTCATAATAAATATAAGAACTTTTATAATGGTGGGTTGTGATTTCCACTGGTGCAACAAAACTGAAAATAAATAAATAAATAAAAACACCCTGGGGGTCCTCAAGCCCTATGTGAAAGCCACTCGTATAGAGAACTATAGAATAATATTAGCCCAGAGATGTGAAAGTCATTATAGTTAACCTGTTGATCATTTATTGATAATATAATATGTGATCCTTTTTTACTGACAATATTTAGTCATTGGGGATTTATCTGCTAATGCGAACGATTTGTTTCTGTAGTTGTGGTAGTTGTCAGCTTTACTGTCCGCTGTGTATTTTGATTCTTTGCAATTGTTATTCATTCATTACTCAAAAACTTGAATCTGGCCTTTTTACCTTGGCACGACTAAAAGTCACATCCGCTACTGTAAGGGATGAAGTGAATCGAATTGTTTTAAATCTTTGATAAATGAGCCTAGATGTAGACATGGACATGTTCAGACGACTTACTCATATATACCAACTCTTATTCTCGTTAGGACCCCACTGTGATCCCTCACCTAATGTCTCTGCTGAGCCGGTCCCAGCGTACACAGGAGTACATCACCCAGATCTTCTCACACTGCTGCAAGGTCACACACCCAAAAGGAGTCACTGTATATGTGTTAAACCATTAAACCACTTTCTGCTGAATTTAAGTGACATTAAAAAATAAAAATAATAAATAAATAAATAAAAAAAACATGGTCTAATAATAATAGCCCATTAATTTTTTACATTAATAATAAAAGTGCCAGGAAAGGCTCTTTAGAGTGTTGTTATATACCACAGTAATACCCAATTATATCGTTGGCACAAAAAAAAAAACATAATTGTGGAGGGATCTTGTGGTTTATTCGGTTTATTGGAGTAAAAGTCTTTACTCATTTGGACAGCAGTAAAGAAATGGAGAAATAATCATAGATTAAAATGACTCTATGGAATCAAAAATCCTTTATGGAATTGTTCTAAAGACCTATAAAAGTATATCCTAAAGCTAGGAGATTTGCAGGAGGTATAGTTCCACATAAAAATTGTAAAAAAAAAAATTTTTAAATGTCCTATCTGACAATTTTTCAGTTTAAATATGAGATTACGTAGTTACATCCATAATAATATGATTTGGACAGGTATTTACTGAAAAAGATTGACCTTACATGTTAAACAAGCTTGGTAGAAAATATAGATATCACTAAACCATTACTTTAATACATTCTTTTAATATTTTTAGACAGTTTCAAGCTTTGAACCTATTTGTTGAATAGAGTTTACAGAACACTGACCTACATATTTTAAATGCTGTCCTCCTTATGTTATTACTTGGGTGTGCAGTTTTGAACCCTGCTTTAGGTCTTCTAGGCTTTTTACATGACTGTGTTTTGTTCAGACTCCAGAGCATCAGACAGTTTTGTTCAACAATGGTGCAATCGAGAACGTCGCGCCACTGCTCACGTCACCATCCTATAAGGTACCTTGCATGAGACTCGAGAGACACACCACACATGCACACAAACAACATGGAATAGTACTGCTATGGTGTTAAATCATGGCAGACCATCAGTCACCCTCTCTCCCTCTTCCCTCTGCAGGTACGAATGCAGGCGTTAAAATGTTTCTCCGTCCTTGCATACGAGAACCCTCAGGTCTCCATGACACTGGTGAATGGTGAGAGGGTCACTGCTTTTTTTTTTTTCTTTTTTTTCTCTCCACCCTTTCTTGTTAGCATTCACTCAGTCAGGCTTGTAAATGTTAATGGTGTGTGTAATTTGCAGTGCTGGTGGACGGCGAGCTGCTCTCTCAGGTTTTTGTGCGAATGATGCAAAGAGATAAGCCCATTGAAATGCAGCTGACAGCAGCCAAATGGTGAGAGTCTTACACAACTCACACACTGACCACCGACTGTGCTTCTCCTCTACATGTGGGGAATAGTTTTGGAATATTTGGGGCAGTAAGCATACTGCATGTTTAAGAATTTTTTAAATGATCTCTAGATTTATACTGCCCTCTACTGGTTAAGAGTTTATAACTGTTGTACAGAAATTGTGTTTCTAGATTATTTCAAGGTTAATGTGTTACCTGTGCCAATTCATTCTCTCTCTCTCTCTCTCTCTCTCTCTCTCTCTCTCTCTCTGTCTCTTCAGTTTAACATACATGTGTCGAGCAGGAGCCATCAGGACAGATGACAGCTGTATCACACTAAAGGTAGCTCAAGACACTGCATGAGTGTCACAGCAAAGTTGTGCCAAAAATTTCAATTTAATATAATTTTTCCCCTTACACAAAAAGGAACTTAATCAACCAAGACATATTTGCTACAAGACTAATACAGAGAAACTTATAGCTACCAGTTCAGCATTGTGAACACTTGCCACTTTGTTCATTATTATCGTTTTTATTTCATAAAAAACAATTCCAGAGGTGGTAGTAATGGCTCATTGGTTAAGGTTCTGGGGTTCTGATCAGAAGCTCTGCCAAGCTGCCGCTGTTGGGCCGTTGAGCAAGGCCCTTAACCCTCTCTCCTCCATGGGCACTGTATCATGTTCAAGTTCAAGTTCAGTTTATTTGTATAGCGCTTTTAACAATGGTCATTGTCCCAAAGCAGCTTTACAGAAATATATAAATTCAGGACATAGATTTTAAATTTATGAATTTATCCCCAATGAGCAAGCCAAAGGTGACAGCGGCAAGTAAAAACTCCCTGAGACGATATGAGGAAGAAACCTTGAGAGGAACCCAAAAGGGAACCCATCCTCATCTGGGTGACACCGGATAGTGTGATTATAGAAAGGATTTATTTATTTATAAATGTACCAGTACTACATGGTCAAATAGCAGATGTGAAACCATGAAAATTCATTACAGTTTTTATATGAAGTCTGTTTTGTTCAACTTCACCACTGTTCACTGATGGAGACTTGAGTGCCAAGCTGTTTGTGGCAATTGCAGTCCTAGCCATCATAGCATAACTGTTCTTTTGAATTGAGGTCCAAAGCCATCTTTATGGTTTTTAAGTGGTACCATCCTCAGTAATCTCAATGATAATCAATGATCATGGCTGACCCTGTGCTCTGACCCCAAGCGAAGAATAGATATTTATTGTACTCTACTTGTATTCTTTTTGTCTTTCAGTTTAAAACAAAAATAATATACAGACCAGACTGGAGCTATATTATCATATGAATCACTTCTAACATTCCATCTTCATACTTACAAGCTGCACCCGATGGTTGTGTGCCGCGATATGAAACTATTTGTCTAAAAAAGAAAGTGATTCTGGTGATCTTTAAGATGGCCACTACTACTGCCTTTATATGTATTACCATTCCTGTTATTTTTATAGTGTTTCAAATCAGAAATCACATAAAAAATTTCATTAGGGATCATTTAAATCCGCATGGTCTGAGGCCAGGACAGCAAACATTTTCTGTAAATTATTTTTTTTGTTGTTGAATTATCTTGCGTATGTTTATTCGGCTTGCTTATGGCTGGTGTGTGTGTGTGTGTGTGTGTGCGCGTTTGTGTGCTCAGACTCTACCATGCCTGGTGCGCATGTGCAGTAAGGACCGATTGTTGGAGGAGCGGGTGGAGGGGGCGGAGACACTGGCCTACCTGATGGAGCCGGATGTGGAACTCCAGAGGATAGCGAGCGTCACGGATCACCTGGTGGCCATGCTCGCCGACTACTTCAAATACCCCAGCTCAGTCAGCGCCATCACCGACATCAAGAGAGTGAGACACACAAACACTGATTTCATTTATTCATTGCCATTTAAAGGTTAACATTTAAAGGCTTCATAAAACATTTATAACCTATAAATAACACGCTCATGTAGAGGTGTATGTGTTATACACTATGGGGAAAGCTGCTGTGATTACAATGAGGAGCACATTTAATTTGATTAAGGAGAGATTGAGGCATGCTTAATTAGAGCATCAGATATTTTCCTCGGATAATCTCTCTCTCTCTCTCTCTCTCTCTCTCTCTCTCTCTCTATAGTTGGATCATGACTTGAAACATGCGCACGAACTGAGGCAAGCAGCCTTCAAACTTTATGCCTCTCTCGGCTCAAACGATGAAGACATTAGGAAAAAGGTTAGCCATTTTCTGTCCCAAATTCTCTGAACAATATAACAGAACTGTGCAGTTCACACTATATGGCCAAAAGTATGTGGACACCTGACCGTCACACCCATATGTGCTTGTTGAACACACATGCTGAAAGCTTTCCACTAGATTTTGGTGTGTGACTGTGGGGATTTGTGCTCATTCAGCCACAAGAGGATTAGTGAGGTCAGGCACTGATGTTGGGAGAGGAGGTCTGGGGTGCAGTTGGCTTTCCAGTTCATCCCAAAGGTGTTCAGTGACGTTGGGGTCAGGGCTCTGTGTAGGACACTCAAGTTCGTCCACACCAACCTTGACAAACCATATCTTCATGGAGCTCATTTTGTGCACAGGAGCATTGTCATGCTGGAACATATTTGGGTCTCTTAGCTCCAGTGAAGGGAAATCATAATGCTACAGCATACAAAGGACATTCTAGACAATTATGTGCTTCCAACTTTGTGGCAACAGTTTGGGGAAGAACTACGAGTGTGATGGTCAGGTGTCCACATACTTTTGGCCATATGGTGTATCTTTTTTGGCATAAGGCAAAAGTAGTCACTTTACATAAATGTACAGCACAAATGGAAGCAGTCTGAGCCTGAAGCTGTTGGTCTTTTAATATGTTTGGATTATTTCTGTGAATATGATGTTCAATTTTTTAAGCCATTAGAGTACATGAAGCTCAAGTTTCAAGACTTCTTTCCCCCCATTTCCACTCATGAGGATGTTCAAAATAAACTTTCATCTTTGACTCATCAGTTTAAAAACAAAATGGAGAAAGGGAAATGTTCTGCTGTGCCAGTCATGCCATTTCACCTTTGATAAAAATAAATAAATAAATGAATAAGAAAGGTAGGTAACTCAATTTGTGTAGCTTGCATTTGACCAATCAGCACCGCACAGCTGGCTCCACCCAAATAGCCAACACAAAACAATCTACTCTGAAAGATGAACTATAAAACAGTCTTGGTTCCCATAATGGAAATGTGCCTAAAAATTCTGAAAAAGACAGGAAACTATCATTTCTATAAATTCATCTTACAAAGCTATGTCTTTTTTTTTTTCTGTAGCAGACGTCTATTGCGTAAAAAAGCAATACATTTTGATTCTTTGACTGTTGTGGATCATCTCTTTTTCTCTCCCTGCAGATCACAGAGACGGAGAACATGATGGACAGGATAGTGAGTGGCCTGTCTGAGTCCAGCATAAAGGTCCGCTTAGCTGCCGTCAGGTATCTGACTCGCCTTACTCAGCTTAACTCAGCTCAGGTTTGCTCTGGTCCTGATCTGTTGCACTGCTGATTTTTAATGCTTTCTCTGCTCCAACACCCAAGTGTGTTGTGGAAAGGAAAATCATAACATGTACTGCTTTCTATATAGTATGTACTTTCACTGTTTCCCATTCACTGTGTTCCTTCTTTTCAGATGTCTCCACAGTTTGTCACGATCAGTACAACAGCTGAGGACGAGTTTCCACGATCATGCAGTGTGGAAGCCGCTAATGAAGGTTTGACATTTAATATCGCTTTAGTACTGTTCTATGATCTACATACAGTCCCCTCCGAAAGTATTGGAACAACAAGGTCAATTTTTAAAATATTTATTTGCTATACACTGAAGACATTTGGGTTTGAGATCAAAGCATGAATATAAGACGATAGAATTTCAGAAATTCCGCTTTCATTTCCTGTTATTTACATCTAGATGTGCTAAACAACTTAGAACATGGCACATTTTGTTTGAACCCACCCATTTTTCAAGTGATCAAAAATATTGGAACATGTGACTGATGGGTGTTTCTTGTTAGCCTGGTGTGCCGTGTTAGATTGATTGTTTAAACAATTAATAGCCCCGAACAGCTACTCTTAGTTTGAGCCAAGAGTTTTGTGGGTGAAGACAAATGCATCCAATCTAGCAAGACAATGACATCATGCAGCAAGACAATGACTCAACACAACAAAGGACTTCATCATGGGGAAAAAGTGGAAGGTTTTAGACTGGCCAAGACACCAGACGTTAACTCAGTTGAGCATGCATTTCACCTCCTGAAGAGGAGACTGAAGGGAGAAACCCCCGAAACGCACAACAGCTGGAAAGAAGCTGTGGTAAAAGCCTGGAAAAGCATTACAGAAGAAGAATGCAACAGTCTTGTGATGTCAGTGAGTCGCAGGCTTGATGCAGTTATTGCAAGCAAAGGATATGCAATCAAATATTAAGTGTTATTTACGTCAAGACTATCTGTTCCAGTACTTTTGCTCACCCAACGCTTTGGTGGTCCGCCACAAAAGGTGGCATGTTCTAAGTTGTTTAGCACATCATAGATTTAAATATCAGGAAATGAAAGCTGTAATTCTGATCTATGGTTTCATGTTCGTCTTTTGATCTCAAACCCAAATGTCTTCAGTGTATAGCCAAAAACAAAAGAACTGGCCTTGCTGTTCCAATACTTCTGGAGGGGCCAGTACTTAAATCGTAGGTTTCTCTGACTGTTGTGTGTGTGTGTGTGTGTGTGTGTGTGTGTGTGTGTGTGTGTGTATAGTTGTTACAGAATGCCCCAGATGAAGTGCTGGTCATGGCCTCTTCAACACTATGCAACCTTCTGCTGGAGTTTTCACCCAGCAAAGAGGTCAGGGACAGATACACACTTGAAATGTTTTACACAGGACTTTCACAATGTGTCAATCGCACATTGAGCTTTAACTGGAAATGTTGCGTTCAATGTGCACAGCCCATCCTGGAGTCTGGAGTGATCGATTTACTATGCAGCTTAACACAAAGCGACAGTCCTGCACTGAGGGTCAACGGCATCTGGGCTCTCATGGTGAGAACGGCTGTGTTTAATGCCACATTACTGGCAGTCTTTGTAAAGACTGTATACTAATGTAAAGTGTGTGTGTGTGTGTGTGTGTGTGTGTATAGAACATGGCTTTCCAGGCTGATCAGAAGGTCAAGGTGGAGATCATGAGAGCGCTGGGGACAGAACAACTCTTCCGGCTCCTCTCAGACCCTGACACCAACGTGCTCATGAAGACTCTGGGACTGCTGCGCAACCTGCTCTCTACACGACCAGTGAGAGTATATATGTATATATATATACAAACCAAAGCCATATCATTATATACATGCACCAGTGTGCTGGACTGGAAAACAGAGCTGGGAGAGCTGTGCAGAAAGTTTTTAATCCTTCATCCGCCCCCTCCAGAAGATACTCTGACCAACACTATTAAATGATATGATATGTTTTCTCAAAAAGAAAAAAATACTGGTTGATCAACTATAATATGTACTGTTGCTTAGTAAAATTCCATGGGAATTTGCAACCCTTAGAACCTTGAGCCAATAGACAACCAGTGTGTGGTGGAAGAAACACCTCAGCAGGAAGATCTTGGTAAATATTCAACAACTTTGTGCTTTCTCTCCGTGTCCTGCACCTGCTCTGACCCACATGAGGGTAAAAACATCGAGACATTTTTTTATACTTCCCATGGAATCCCAGTGCAGTGACAACTGCAAGTTATTGCAGTTGCATAAACATGTTGTGCACGTCCTCTCTCACACTCACACACTCAAATGCCACCAAGAAGATTGTAACCTGTAAACTTTGCAAAGCGGAGCTTGTGTAGCACGGAAGCACGACAGTGATGCACGAGCGCAAACTTATGTTTATATCCAAAATGCTCCTCACTCGCAATCTAGACGCGGTGATAAACGGTGTAGTGCAAGTAAGATCTGTAATGTCTAGTTAAAACGGTACGATCAAAGCAAACATAAGTAAACAATATGCCTAAAGGCAGTGAATAACAGAAACCATAAGGTACTGAAATTTTTTAAAATCCGATTAATTGATTAATCGAAGAAATAATCGGCCGATTAATCGATTATGAAAATAATTGTTAGTTGCAGCCTTACAAGATTATAAGCTTTCTCAGCCATTGTCAGTCTCTCTCTCTCACACACTCACACACACACACTCACACACACACACACACACACACACACAGTAATCTTCTCATTGTGTCTTTTCTAGCACATAGACCAGATCATGAGCTCCCATGGGAAACAGATCATGCAGGCAGTCACATTGATCCTGGAGGGAGAGCACAGCATAGAGGTCAAAGAACAGGTGAGAACACACCTTCACAGAAATACTGTCGTTTATCATTTCAGAATTTATTTGTGCTGCTGTGGCACCTCTTATTAATGGGGAACTGGTTAAAATGTAATAAGCTTCTTTCATGCTTGTATTTTCAGACTTTGTGCATACTGGCCAACATTGCTGACGGAAACACAGCCAAGGAGCTCATCATGACAAACGACGACATGCTTCAGAAAGTCAAGTACTACATGGTATAACCTGTGTTTTTCTGATTCTCATAGATACAGTAAATGTTAATTCCATGAGGTTTGATTTACATTGGTTACATTGATCTTTGATTGGTTTTGCTTGTGTTGTTGCAGGGGCATTCCAATGTGAAGCTGCAGCTGGCTGCCACCTTCTGCATTTCCAACCTGGTGTGGAATGAGGAGGACGGTGAGGGTAGAAGGGAAAATGGTTTAATATTTTGAACATTTTTAATGGTATGACAGCAAATGTTTTACTATATTTTTATACTAAACATTCAGCAAAATTTGAACTAAGGAAGCAAGACCACTGCTCAAACACTAGTTGAATATGCTAATCAGACTGATCAGAGAACAGTCCTCAAAAGAACAGGCCTGACTGACACGTGTCCGTTTTAAAAGCGGATTGGCCTCCCCATGTCTCAAGCAGAACTAAACACGATGACACATTAGGATTGTCTGATTAGATTGTAACCTGGCTTATGCTGGATAGGCCAGGTTAAATTTCACCCACTAAGAAGTCTTTCGGTGGAACATTGATTTGTTCATTCATTCGTCCAGCTTGGGTATCTGCGTTATGCTGGTCACAGTCGCAGTGGATCTGGACCAGATACCCTGGGAACACTGGGAGTAAGGCAGGAATACATCCTGGATGGATCACCAGTCCATTGCCGACCATGCACACACACATTGACACACATTTAGAGTCACCAATCTCCCAGTTGTTTGAGAACAGTGTGTGAGTTCAGGTAGTAATCACACAATCTGTTGTTAGTGAATGAGTGATTGAGTCTCTCTCTGTCCTTTCTCTTGTTCTTACAGGTTCCCAGGAGAGGCAGGATAAATTAAGGGAAATGGGTTTTGTAGATATTTTACACAAACTCACCCAGGCATCAGATCCTAACCTCTGTGACAGGTGACACACACACACACACACACACACACACACAGAGACATTGATATTCTGTTGTAGTGGACCATTGTTTTCTTAATATCTCTTTTTCTCTTTGTCTCAGAGCAAAGACAGCGATGCAGCAGTACTTGGCGTGACCCTGAGCAAAGGCAGCCATCACTGAGAGGATTGCCGCCCCCCCCCCTCCCCCCACACACAACCACACCCACCCCCCCTTTGTCTCTCTTCTGTTTCAGTTCGTGGAGTTTTGTTTTGTTGCACAAGACACCTTTCGAACCTGCGGAGACTCTCCCGATCAATGCCATAACCTAGAGACGCGGTTGCCAGGGGCAATGGAACGCTTGCGAACATGTCTTCTACTTTTTGTGCTGAACTTGTAGAAGATGGTTTTTGTGGCTTTTTCCTCTTGTTTTTTTTTTTATTTTATTTTTGGATTTTGGACATTAAATTGGTTTTTTTTTTAAAAAAAAAAAAGGATTTTAATCTGCTTGTGCTGCAGTGCCACCCGGTGGTTTGGATGCTTTGGTGCTTTGGACTCCGTCTCAGACTGCTAAGCTAAACAGACTAATGGCAGGGTCAAAGGGAGCGTCGCTTCCATATTTCAGTTTGCTGACTTGTTATTGATATTATTATAATTATTAGCATTAATTATTAATTTTGTTTAAAGAGGGGCTTCATTAAGAGAGGACAAAGTAAAAAAAAAAGACTGCTTTTTGTGGATACATACCTCGTAAATATCACTCTCTCTCTCTCTCTCTCTCTCTCTCTCTCTCTCTATATATATATATATATATATATATATATATATATATATATATATATATATATATATATATATATATAATATAAAAATATAAATATATAAATATATTTTTTGATTTATAATTTCCCCCAGATTTTCTTTTTGTTGCGTTCTTTCCTCTAAATGATTATTTGTAGGGGATGAGGACTTGTGAGGAGTTGTGAGAACTGCTTTCTTGTGGGGGTAAAATGAGCAGACACACATTAAAAATAATTTAAAGAATTTAAAAAGCCACTAAAAGTAAAGGTGTGCTTAAATCGCCTTGAATCTCTGCTTTGCAACTTGCAGCTCAGCTCTGTTCAGGCTCTATCTTTTCAATATCATATTTTATTAATTTTTTTCTAATTTATGACATTAGTTTATTGGCTTCTTTAAAACTATTTTGTTATTTTTAATGCCGTTCTGTGAATGTTCCCCCTGTCACATGTACCTGAATTGCCTCAGTTTTCAAAATACAAAAGCAGAATATATCTAAGACTAAGACTAACAGGTGGAAGGTGCTGCTCTTCGTTGTACTGTGTGTTGTTCTCATGAGCAGAGTCTGCCTCCTTATTTTCCTTAACCTCCAGCGTTCACTCCTTCATTTGGAAATTGACAATGAATGTTCCCCTTGAAATATATGCAGACCACTGCCACGGAGCCGGCCACCGCTTACTGTCTTTTGTCCTACGTGAGAAGCAACTGGTTGCACTTGAAGATCTAGATCAGTTTAAAAGTGGTTTAGTTCACTTGTGGAGTGTTAGATAAATTGGTTCCCTGAAACGTTTATCTGGCATGGAGCAAATAACAAATTTAAACTCTCACTCTTAACCTGCCTACCAGGTGCTGGTTTTGGTGGGTTTTAATCCTGACACTTTTATGTAGCCTGTATGCTGTACTACAGTGGTCACCATCCCTGTTCCTGGAGATCTACCTTCCTGCAGATTTCATCTCCAACCAAAATCTTACACACCTGTTTCAGTTGATCAAGAGCTTCTTAAGGCAATGATTAGATGGTCAGGTGGGCACGATTATGGTTGTCGCTAAAGTCTTCAGGAAGGTAGATCTCCAGAAACAGGGTTGGTGACCACTGATGCACTTGATGTATCTCTTGGTTCATTAACCTGGTGTAACTCATGAATTACTGACATCAGCATGTCTGAGAATCGAACATGCAGAGCAGACCAACATGCATCAGTCACATTTATAACACTATTTGGGATTTGATGGAAGGACAGGAAATTAGTAATGTTACTGTGTTCTGATGGCCTGGCTAATATAATCCCTCTGGGCCTGAAGACTGGATGGGAGTGGGATGGATCCTGTGCCCTTCCCACCTACCAGGGACATGATGATAAGACACTCCTGGTCAACCTTTCATCCCCTTTTCATCATACCTGCTTATCTCATCCAGTCACCTCTGAATCCCTCAGTGTTTGCTGATTGGAACATAGCTGCATGTGAGCTTAGACATCTATGAACTCACCCTTGGCAAAATAAACTGCATTTATCAAGCTCATTTCTTGCGTGAACTGTAAATGAGTCAATAGGACTCTGGAGTGTATGCTGTTTGACGAGTGAGCTACCTAAAACTTGGGGATATGGAGACAGATCTGTAAATAAATTAATTCCAAATTTCCTGATACAATTGTATTTACACTCCTACGTGCTCTAGCTTTTTTTTTTCCATCTAACACCCTGGATTGACACCAGCACTGCAACAAAAGTCACCATCCAGCACAGTCAGTCCAGCATGACCTACAATATGTCCAACCTGTCTATCTGGCACAGCTTGTGAAGAGCAGTTAATCCGAGCACACTGCCTCACCATTATAATTCTGCGTCCTAAGTTTTCCTGGATCTGCACAGTTGGATGTCAGTGTGTGAACCCTATCCTTCATAAACACGCCTATGTGGTTGGCCTTTGCAGTTGATTGTGTATTCTGCTAGATTGCTTGGAGTCCTTTTCAAAGCAGTTGATCTCAGTGAATTATGGAAGCTGTTTGCTTGATGGTCTTCCTCGTCACATACCCACTCAATAAAAAAAACTCACATGCCACAAGGAATCCTTGGTTAAGGACGTTTGAGTCGTTCCATGCATTTTGTTAGTGAGTCTGTACTGTATGTTCTACAGATGGTCCAGCTAGCTTGCCATGTGCAGCATGTTTGCTTATGATTGTTATTGATTCTGAGTATAGTTTTGCCTAGGCTCCGTTTGAAAACCCTGCTATTATATTTTTTTTTGAGCCAATGTCCAAGAGCCACAGACCAGCTACTGTAGGAATCCTCTATCTGTAATAGTTTGCATGAAAGCTTGATGAGTGTAGTGAATTATATGAAGCTTTCTATACACAATTAGTGAGCTCCAGTGTTCCCATAAACCCCTTTTGATTGAGAAGTAAAATTACAGTATGTATGCATTTTTGAGTGAAGGAATTCCACAGCTGGGCTTTTAAACATTGCAAACTGTTCTGATGAATTATGTATAAAATAGACTAAACATCATTTGGTGGTGTTTAAATGTTATGTTAAAGTAAAAAGGTATTGTAGCTAACCGTGTTAAGACAAGCCAGATCATTTGCAAAAGCTGCTGCCTCTAGCCTATCTTCATTATTAGCAAGATTGCCCTTATCAGGTAATAAAGACACCCCCAATCAACACATCACTCTCCATTCTTATAAAACACATTTTATTATTCAGGTAAGGATCTGTTAAAGTTCATTGCCGTTAACAAAATACATTTATGCTTCTGGACCTCCAGCCAGTTTTCCCCTACACACTTCCCATATTTAATAATGCAGGCACATTCCTCATGCAAAAAGATGAGACATGCAGGAACCCCCACCCGCCCAAACCCTGACCCAAAGTCTCTTAACACCCTGCCAGTCATAAACAACCCCTCCCACATACCAGCCCCCTTACACAGTTCCTAGGTAAAGAAAATAGAATCAAGAATGAAGTGTCCCTACTCAAGCAAGATGACAGATGAGAAGCCCATGCTTAGTGTTTTCTGAAGCTTAGGAACCTTGGTTGATTTCAGCTGCAGAAATGTAGCTGCTTATCACCATGTGACTGAGTTGACGATAAACTTGCTTTAAGAGGTTTTGTCAAATGGAACCAAGTGTAGAAATATTCACCTGAGCACTTTCTACTTATAAGACTTCACTCTCATTCAACGTGATGGGTAATAAATAAATAGACAAATAAATAGTTAAATAAATAATTACTAGGTGATAAAAGTGCAGTGCTCATTAACATATGACATGACTGAAACCTTTTTGTAAGTATGAACAGAAAACAAATGGAGGGATGTTCTGGAGATGTTGGATGGATATAGGAAAGGCACACGTGGCTGGATGGCTAAAGCTGCGTGTGTTTGTTGTATTACTCAAACTTGCACCTGGGGATTTACTCCCCTCTCTACATCTATCCCATGTGTGCAGTTCATAGTCTGTTGGCTGTTTGGCATACCAAACCAGTGTCCTTGACTTTGGCTATCCACCATATGTTACTGGGACTTTTTAATTTAACTCCCTAATGGACACTCATTGGCATGCTATCTTACATTGCCATACTCAGTCTTCCCACTATTTGGCATGCCAGGCTAGGGCAGTGTAATTTTTAGCTGGCATATTTTGTATGTCTGTCTGGGTCCCTATTAGTGGTTTATTTTGATTGTCTTGTTGTAATGCCTGTTGTGGTCACATTTAGAGAATAGAGCTCCTCAGAGAGCCACGCTAGGCTATTGGCCATTATTCCATGCAACAACCACATGCCATATGGCATTATGTATGTGTACACTATGTAAACCAAAAAGGAAGGCTACCCTTATCAAATCCTTTATTCTAAATCATACTTTTTGTTCAGTAGCCATATAATCCTCATGTTAATGAGGGCCATGAGTTATATCAGTCTTACGTCAGTTACAATATACTGGTAAACCTTTGTAAAGAAGTGGATAAAATAAGGCATGATATATAAACTTGTGTGCTGTGTGAAGTTGGGATAAGCTCTACATTCCCAGTCTAAACAAATATGCAATGTATGGGTCTGGATATAGACGTGTGCTGTCTACTTGTGCTCAAATAGGGAGAAGAAACTGAGAGTGATGTGTGCTGTGGTGTAACACATTCATTCATCTACCTAATCGCTATGAAAAATCAGAGCAAGTAGATGCATTTGTGACCTATGGTTGGTTATACATAAAGCACAAATGTTTTGGCAGTATAGAAGTGTAACGTGAAGTTACAAACATGTGCCATCTCCCACATTCAGGCCTACAACGTCAACATGTACCCATGCAGAATAGCCAACAGGAACTCTTCTTAGGTCAAGTACTTAGTTTGCTGGGTTTGGTTGGTTTGTTACGAATTTTGGTTGCCATGCACCATGCCAATTTGAGCTTTTGTGTGTGTCTTATAATGCCACTGGAGAAGAGCTCCTGTCTGTCCAGAGAAGCACAGGCCCCTTTGTGCTGATATGGTTGGGATTGGCTGGTGTCAGGTTTTGGTGTGTTGAGATGGTGCGAGATGCCATCAAGACCAGTTATGAAAGCTGCAGCCTTGAAGAAAAACTGCTCACTTTGCCCATTTGTATGGTGGATGGACTCTGCTTTACTTTCTGGATAGCACTCGAACTCCTTATATTATCCTTCCACCCTGATTTGATGTACTGATGTGCTGCAGTCCAGCTCTTGGTTGTGCTACTGCTCTCCTCCCCATGGCATTCACAGTGGTGGTCCTTCCTCATCGATGAAGCTGATGTGCTCTGTTGAGCTCTTCCCTCCTGCATCCCACTCCTGCATCTCCAGTTCCAGCTGAGGTTGCTCAGTGCCAGACGCTGCCTGGGCACAGCTGGAGGTCTGCCGGTGCCACGGGAAGCCCATCGACCTCTGGCCATCTCTCAGGGAACAGAGCAAGAGAGGGGAGGGGTGTGCACAGGATGCTGAGGAACAGGGCAGGTTATGAAGCAGGGGTGTGGAGGCAGAGGAGGACGGGGAGGGACCATCCTTCAGTCTGTGGTCACCTGGGGAGTTACTTAGTGATGCAGGGGCTGAGCAATGGGAGTGTGGTGGGGGTGGGTTGTCCTGGGTAGATGGCTGGATGTCTTGTGATGATATGGAAAATAACAGGCCCTGTGTACAGCTGGTGGGGCAGGAGGGGTGTGGTCCTTGACAAGGTGTCAAGGAAGGTGACTGGGAGCGGGATGAGGATATAGACAGGGAGAAGGAAAGAGAGGGGGAAGTGGTGCGAGAAGCAAGCCGGTCTGGAGCTGCCTGCCCATAGCCATTAGTAGGGCCAAGAGGGATATCATGCTGCCCTGCCCCTGTGCCATCTTTTTGAATAGTCTCTAAATGGGACAGGCTGGCATGAGGGGAGCCATTTGAACAAACCACCTGGGATTGCAGTCTTTGTGGTGGACTGGTGGGTATGAGGCAGCTGGGAAGACCTACCACCCCCACCGGGTCTGTGATGTCCAATAGAGAGCAGGGTGGCCCTGGAGGACGTGGGGCTGCAGGTGAGTTCATGGATGGACCACTGCCAGGTAAAGTCATCGGTGGTGGGGGGGTTGAGAGGAGTGGCTGAGCAGCAGTGAGGAACAGAGGGCGCAGTAGGCGTGTCATCTCCTGCAATTCCCGACTGAGCTGGGAGACCTGTTTTGACAAGCTGTTCATCTGCAGACAAAAACAAGGCAAATTAATGAGACACTCCAGAATTAATACATTAGAGTATTCATTCAGATTGTACACTGTGTTTACACTTGTATCAGCACCACACCCTCTACCATATCATTGTCCCTGCTGTACCATGGTCCACTGGTTCCACTGGGTTAGAGTCAGTAATTTTATTCCTAGGAAGTGATGGGTTTACCTGATAAAATGGCAATATTTGTAGTTTGGGGTATATTTCTGAATGTATTTGTACAATATGGTGTTCTACATCCTTATATTTTGTGTTACATTTTGTGTTTATATGTATACTCACTGGCCACTTTATTAGGGACACAATGTTTAACGTGCATTCTGAGATGATTTTCTGCTCACCGTGGTTGTAAAAAGGTTATCTGAGTTACTGTAGCCTTCCTGTCAGCTTGAACCAGGCTGGCCATTCTCCTCTGACCTCTCTCAAAGTGTTTATTATTTGTGGCCTATTATAACGCATAGATACATCAAGCCGTTGGCTTGATTTATTCACAACACACTGCACATCACAACGTGATCATTCTGTCCATTCTGTGCTGATAAAGCTTGCTCCTATATTGCTCATAGATTGCTCATCCAAGCAAATCTGCGTCACACCTGCACATCAAAGCAGGTTTTCCACTCTAGTTGTTTGACAGGGTAAATGGCACATTAAAGCTTTAGTGTTTGTTTCAGACACTCACCTCTTCGCTCAGTTTGCTGATGCTCTGCCTGGTTTCTACTTGCTCTTGGCTCACTACACATACACACACACAGGCATGTAATGAAAAAGGTGTGTGAGTAACAAAGCAAGGCATTTTTGTGTGTTTTTCCCAATATGTGATGAATGGATGGATTGATAGATTTGAGACAGATAAACATGTAAATAATTTACCTGGACTGGGGGATGGAGGGCCACTATGAGGTAGGTTAGAGCTGAACTCAAACCTTTGTGCTGAACCAGAATTGCTCTCTGTCTCAATGCCATCCACAAACCTATAGACCAACAATGATCACAGACAGAAAGAAAATGCTCAAAAAATTAATTAATAGCTGTTCTACTTGCTCAGAAACAAACCAAAGATCTACATCTTTTACATGCAAATACATATGTGAAATGTGAATGTTCAAATTGCCTTCAAATCCTAATACAACACCTAAGAACTGACTGTCTGCAGTCTCATTGAGCCAAACCTGTGCTTTCCTAGTGTGAAATCGAATGCCGTTACTGGATGGTTGTCATGGCAGCCGGACTAAATTATGGATCATACCAACTGCAGTTCACTTGTTGGCTAGCAGGGGGGTCAAAAATTAGGTGAACATTAATTGTGATTGTTCCAGACTTAGTAAATGATCACATCTATATTTTGTAAAGAGTAAGTTTAACATTGATGGGTAAACCATGTTGCGGTGAATCCAGAGCCTATCCTGGGAACACTGGCATGAGGCAAGTTGTAGCCTTGTTCAGTTTTTTGATGTACTGAGAAGTAAACTTTGTGTCTCAGTTATACTAAAATTCTTCCTGTGACAGTGATGGCAATACCTGCATTTATGCCTCTTTGATGGCATGCAGACAAAGCTGATACAAATTTACATTTACGGCATACGCCCTTATCCAGAGCAACTTGCATTTATTTCATTTATACATCTGAGCAGTTGAGGCCCTTGCTCAAGGACCCAACAGCGGCAGCTTGGCGGAGCTGGGATTTGAACGCCTGACCTTCCGATCAGTAGCCCAATGTCTTAACCACTTAAGCATTGAGTGAAGCTATAATAAAAATGAAGCTATATGCATGACTGGTTCTCAGACCTGGGGCTGAGCTCTGGAGGGGCACTGTTGAAGCTGACCACAGGTATCTGAAGCGTGGCCGGGCGGCTGTGATCAGAGGGGGGTCGAAAGGGCCTTGGGGGCATGAGGGGTGAGCGCAGGGGTGAGCTAAGCCCCCTTGTGAGCCGCAGAGGTGAGCGAGGTGCCCGTGACACGGAGTGCTGCTCTTCATCGTTCTCCTCGTCTTCACGAATGGAGGGCAGTTTCTTGACCAGGCCGCCGTTGCTCTCCCAGTCCACCTTGGAAAAACATAAGGACACACTCTGTATTTAAGAAAGAATAGCAAGAAAAGTGTTAGGTGCTTCAGATTGCTTTGTGCATAAAATGCATGCAATGGTGAATGGCAGACAGCAGGGGGTGGAGTAACACAACCTGACCGTCTTGCACTCTTACTCTCTGCAGCATGTGTCTTTATTTTCTCTTTATTTCATCTGCAATTCTAGTACTTATTAAACCTCTTCATCATTCCTTCAAGAGCCCTGTAGTTTCACCACTCCCTTTTTCCAATAAGGAGCATTGATTTCCATAATTTGCTTGAGCCACTGCGGTCATTTTTCTTTTTAATGCCACATTTTCTAATGACCAAAAAATATGAGACGTGAACCACTTCAGTAGCAGCTGTTTGTGGCCACCATGGCAGCTGTGGTCTCAGTAAACCTGTGGCATTTAAGATGTTTATTTATGTTTGTCAACGCAGATGACTGGGTCTATCAGTATCCATGCAAGCTACAGTACACCCACCATCGCTTTCTAAACAGTCTTTGTAAGGGCAGTGTGTATTCGCTTTGCACGTCTAAGAACAGATCTTTTAATTTGGAGTATGATTAAATCCATTTCTTCCTGGTCTTTTTGGTTGTTCCCTATCATCAGCATCTCCATCTTTTTTGTGCAACACAACCCCTCCCCTTCTCGAGCTCTGCTTTTCTTGTTCTTCTGCTTTTCTTGCTCCTCCCCTAGTCTTTCCATCTGCAGTCCCCAAGTGAAGGCATATTTTTTTGCCTCCTCCTGCCATTCTTCGTAACGTGGGTCCCACTGGCACTGTAAGAGCTGGTTCATGTTCAGAGCTCATGTGTACCAGAATCGGTGAG
Source organism: Cranoglanis bouderius (assembly GCA_023630585.1). Taxonomy (NCBI): domain Eukaryota; kingdom Metazoa; phylum Chordata; class Actinopteri; order Siluriformes; family Cranoglanididae; genus Cranoglanis; species Cranoglanis bouderius. The sequence goes on from CM042569.1 coordinate 7,840,009, forward strand.
ATGCATATATACACTGCCCTCCACTAATATTGGCACCCTTGATAAATATGAGCAAAGAAGGCTCTGAAAAGTTCTTTATTGTTCAACTTTTTGATCTTTTGTTAAAAAAATTCACAAAATACTCTGCTCTCATGCATATCAAACAATTGCAAACAAAACAAAGGTTTATCAAAAAAAAAATTTGTTACATATAGATGTGCAACAATTATTGGCATCCCTATGAATTCATATGAGAAAAATATATTTGAAGTATATTCCCATTGATATTTAATCTATAATGATATTTTGTTAGTACACCTAACTAGTGACTAGGAACAGGAAATTGTTCAACCATGACTTCCTGTTTCCCAGAGGTATAAATATGAGGTAAAACATAGGCCAAATATCATTCATATCATATCATTCATAACAATGGGTAAGACCAAGGAATATAGCTGTGATGTGCAGCAAAAGGTTGTTGAGCTTCACAAAATGGGAAGTGGCTATAAGAAAATGGCACAAGCATTGAAAATGCCTATTTCCACCATCAGGGCAATAATTAAGAAGTTTATTAAGAATAATTAAATGTTATGAATCAACCAGGAATTGGACATGTGTCTATATTGTCTCAACGCACTGTGTAGAGGATGGTTCGTGTGGCCAGGCTCACAGCTGGAGAATTGCAGAAGTTAGTTGCGTCTTGGGGTCAGAAAGTCTCCAAAACTACAATCCGAAGTCACCTACGTCACCACACTCTACTCTCATCCAAAAACAAACTCAAGCATCTTCAGTTTGCCAGACACTACTGGAACTTCAAATGGGATTGGGTTCTATGGTCAGATGAAACCAAAATAGAGGTGGTTTTGGCAATAAACACCAGAGGTGGTTTTGGTGCACACAGAGAGGTAACCATATGGAAAAGTACCTCATGCCCACAGTTAAATATGGTGGTGGGTTTTAAATAATGTTTTGGGTTGTTTTTCTGCCAGAGGACCTGGACATTTTGTTAGGATACATGGCATCATGGACTCATCATGGCAAACCTGACTGCCTCTGCCAGAAAGCTTAAAATGGGCCGTGGTTGGATCTTCCAGCAGGACAATGATCCAAAACATACATCAAAATCAACACAAATTTTGTGGTTTACTGACAACAAAATCAAGGTCCTGTCATGGTCATCCCAGTCCCCTGACTTGAACCCATAGAAAACCTGTGTGGTGAACTGAAGAGGAGAGTCCACCAGCGTGGACCTCGAAATTTGAAGGATCTGGAGAGATTCTGTATGGAGGAATGGTCTCAGATCCCTTGCCATGTATTCTCCAACCTCATCAGGCATTATAGGCGAAGACTCAGAGCTGTTATCTTGGCAAAGGGAGGTAGCACAAAGTATTGACTAAAAGGGTGCCAATAATTGTTGCACACCTATATTTAACAAAGATTTTTTATTTTTTTTTGATAAACCTGTCTTGTGTTTGCAATTGTTTGATATCCATGAGAGCAGACTATTTTTGTGAATTTATTTTAACAAAATATCGAAAGGTTAAACAATTTTTCACAGCCTTATTTGCTCATATTTACCAAGGGTGCTAATATTAGTGGAGGGCACTGTATATAGAATTGAACTACATATGTAAGCTTTGGTTGCTTCACCTATAACAGAAAGGTCCTTCACCACTGATGCAAAGCAGCAGGTTTCCAGTCAATCTAAAACAATGAATATGCATCTAAGAGCCTGTTCCATTTTCTGAATAACTGTGGATAAAGATCTGTTTTCCAGTCACAAGATGTACACACATTAGTGCTCCTACTTTAAACCATACACACACTAATATGCAAAAAGCAGTGAAGTCTCTTCGCCGGCACTTATTTTCATCTCTCTCCTTTAATTTTTTCAGGCAAATTAAAAACGCTTGCCGCAAGGGTGTTTGCCCACTCGCTCTTGTGAATGTGTGTGAGAGAGATTTGTGTTGACAATGAGATGCTCAGTGAGACTTTCTAGTTCACGGCACACTAATTTTCAAACAAACAGAAGCTCTGGTGAACGCTGCACATCTACACACGCCAGATCTCAGACATTCACTGTATGTTCTTTATATCCGCCAAACGCCCCTCGGCATGTTCTGTATTCAGAGCTGTGCGTTTCTGCAGTGGTCGAGCCAGAAGAAAGCCGCACTACAGGAAATTTCCCCTCCCCCACTTTCTCTCGGCTTCTCTCGCTTTCTATTTTTAGCGGGCAGGATCCAATCTTAGCTGACACAGAGGGAGCTCCCAACCAGTGAGGGAGAGCCCCCGCCCCACCCCGCTCTATTCTTAGCAACGGCTCGCGCTCCCAGCAGCGACTGTTGCTATTCCTGTCCTCGAGACACACTTGGTGCTCCTGTTTGCGGGGACTGGGAAAAGAGGACTCGTGAGCCGGCAGACATGTGCACCCTGAAAGTGAGGGGGGGAGAGGATGTCCAGTGAGAGGAGTGTGTGCGTGTGTGTGTGTATGTGTTTGTGTGTTAGGGGCATGTTTTTATGTCAGATGTCCCCATAAGGAACGGAATATCTGACTGGTTTGACAGAGTTGGGACATTTGGCTGGTCCTCATGAGGAAAATGAGGACCAAGGGCTTCCTTTTGGTTACTAGGTTTAAGGTTAGGGTTAAATTTAGGTGAAGACATATTAATTAGAGGCATTAATAATTGTCATTGAAAGGTTCTCACAAGTATAGAAAGATGTGTGTGTGTGTGTGTGTGTGTGTGTGTGTGTGTGTGTGTGTGTGTTAGAGAGAGATAGAAAGAGAGAGAAGAAAACCTGCCAAAAGCAGCAGATGGAGGAGCAGTCACTTTGTTACTTTGAGACAAACACACATCTTAGGTAAAGGTCAGGTGTGTGTGGGGGTTAGTGTGTTCCTTTGTCTAATTCCACACACATGTCAAATGATCAATACGAGTTCCTCACATTCTTTATGTACACATTTAAATAATTAGCCTATTTGCCTCCAAGGCACTGAATTATCCTCAGCCTGGTTACATTTGGTACATATAAGTTGCTATAAATGAGTCATGCTGTTGACAACAGTGTGTTGTTGACAACAATGAGTTGATTGCCAGATTCTGAGGTTGTTTTTGTGCTTCATGTCCAAGCAGAACACAACATTGACACTCCCATGTTCCAGGATGTTGACTGTAGTGTGTGTGTGTGTGTGTGTGTGTGTGTGTATAGGGCCAAACCTGTATGGGACACTTTGAACTTCCTGCAAAATCACCAGACCTCAATCCCATAGAACACTTGTGGGTTTATTTGGAACAGCAGGCCATCGCCGTCATCATTTTCAGTAACTGCTTTATTCTAGTCAGGGGCACGTTGGATCTGGAGCCTATTCTGGGAACACAAGGCGTGAGGTGGGGACACACCCAACGTCACAGGGTTCCATGAACACACACTTTCACACACTCATTCACACCTAGGGGTAATTCAGCACAGCCAGTCCACCACTAGTATAGTTTTAGGAGATGGGAGGAAACTGGACAACCTGGACGAAACCCATACAGACACGGGGAGAACATCCAAAATTCAACACGTACAGTGATCCAAGCTCAGGATTGAACCAGGGAACCCGGAGCTGTGACGTTGCAGTGTTATCCACAGAACAGCGTGTGAACCAGCAAAATAGACAATGCGCCCAGTCATCACAAGATATTAGTGGACCTAACAAGATTGGCACCGTCATTAAAGCAAGGAGAGGCATAACCAAGTATTATGAAGAAAATGGCATCATTTTTTGCCTGTGGCTCTTATGTACATTTTGTTATGTTGCCGCCTTATGCTAAAATGCTTTTTTTCATATCAATCTATACTCCATACCCCATAGTGACAGCAAAAAAACAACAAAAACAAAACAGATGTGTGATAACTTTGCAAATTCATTAAAAAGAAAACACTGAAATATCACATTGACATAAGTATTCAGACCCTTTGCTACGACACTTGAAATTGAAATTTAGCTCAGGTGCATCCCATTTCTCTGGATCATCTTTGTCATGTTTCTACACATTGATTGGAGTCCACCTTCAATTGATTGGACATGATTTGGAAAGGTACACACCTGTCTATATAAGGTCTAACAGCTGAAAATGCAAGGTCAAGGGAACTGCCTGCAGAGCTCAGAGACAGGATTGTGTCAAGGCACAGATCTGGGGAAGGCTACAAAAAATTTCTTCTACAATGAAGGTTCCCAAGAGCACAGTGGCCTCCATAATTCTTAAATGCAAGAAGTTTGGAACAACCAGGACTCTTCCTAAAGGTGGCCTGGCCAAACTGAACAATCGGGGGAGAAGGGCCTTGATAAGGGAGGTGACTCTGGTTGAGCTCCAGAGATCATGTGTGGAGATGCAGAAGGTCAACCATCACTGCAACACTCCACCGATCTGGGCTTTATGGCAGAGTTGCCACACGGAAGCATTAGATTCCGCTTGGAATTAGCAAAAAAAAGCACCTAAAGGACTCTCACACTGTGAGAAACAAGATTCTCTGGTCTGATAAAATGAAGATTGAACTGTTTGGCTTCAATCCCAAGCATCATGTCTGGAGGAAACCAGGAACCGCTCATCACCTGCACAATGATTTCCCAACTGTGAAGCATGGAGGTGGTAGCATCATGTTGTGGGGGGTGATTTTGTTGTGGGGCACTGGTCAGGGTAGAAGGAAAGCTGAACGCAGCAAAATATAGAGATATCCTTAATGAAAACCTGTTTTAGAGCACCCTGGACCTCAGACTGGCCAAAAGGTTCACCTTCTAACAGGACAAGGACCCTAAGCACACAGCCGAGACAACGCAAGAGTGGCTTATGGACAACTCTGTGAATGTCCTTGAGTGGCCCAGTCAGAGCCTGGACTTGACCCAAAAAGACTTGAGGCTGTAATCACTGCAAAAGGTGCTTCAATTAAGTACTGAATTAGTGGTCTGAATACTTATGTTAATGTGATATTTCATTTTTTTCCTTTTTAATAAATTTACAATCTGTTTTTTTGCTTTATCATTATGGGGTATGGAGTGTAGATTGATGTGATTTTTAAAAAAAGCATTTTAGTATAAGGCTGCAACAAAAATGTGAAAAAATACTTTCTGAATGCACTACAAGCGAGTGTGTCACTCACATCCGTGTTGTTGCCCTCGCGCAGGTTGTAGGTGAGGTCGTGCTGGATCTCGCTGATAAATTTCTGTGCGTACTCGGGGTAGAGGCGCAGCACCTCGCGCAGCCCCTTCAGGCTGATGTACTGCAGGTCACAGTAGGTCAGAGCTTTTACGTTAGCGTTGGTCTTAATCACCTGCTCCCTCGTCAGAGAGTCTGAGCCGATCAGGTCGCCCTTACCTGCAGGACACAAAGAGAGTGCGTCAGGCTTTCAGTAGCACTAGCCTTCCCATATATAACAGCAAACTAAAACACTTTTAGGAAGATAAAAAGCTGTAATAAATTGGCGAGCTCCTGAAGAGTGTACACGTCTGGCCAATTTGTTTAACTTATTTCGCCTGTAGAGTCTTCATCTCTAAATAAAGCATGTTGTATTTTGGAGCAGAATCAAATATGTCTCACTAAATGAGCATGCATATCACAAGTACAGAATATCTGAATAAATGAGCTGAAGAACTGATGAGGATTAAACTAAAATAAAAAAATAGCAAGGAGAGAGGTTTTGTACAAAACTAAAGTTTTGAAACTGAGACTCTGAGAGAGGGATAAAGGAGATCAGAACACACTTTGGTGTGGTGCATGGGGACTGTGAAAGCACTAACATATCCTGTAGTCTGAGCCGGTGTTTGTGTCAAATCAAATCAAACACTCTCTGTGGCACACACACTCGGGAGCATTAGAGCATCTCAGCTGTGTGTGTGTGTGTGTGTGTGTGTGTGTGTGTGTGTGTGTGTGTGTGTGTGTGTGTGTGTGTGTGTGTGTGTGTGTGTGTGTGTGTGTGTGTGTGAGAGAGAGAGAGAGAGAGAGAGAGAGAGAGATATGGATGTCTGTCAGACATGGGCTCTGTCAGTTAACCCAAAAAAGACCCTTGAACACACTCAGAAATACACATACCTCGGTATAAACATCAACAACACAGGAAGCTTCAGTAAGGCTGTGAACGACCTGAGAGAGATTTTTACACTATTAAGAAAAATATAAAAATTGACATCCCAGTCAGAATCTGGCTAAAAATAATTCAATCTTTTCTAGAAACCATTGCGCTCTATGGATGTGAGGTCTGGGGTCTGCTCACAAACACCCCAAAAAAAGTAAGTAATAGAGACTACAATGAAAAACTCCAAATTATGCCTGGAGAGCAGAATTAGGACTGTACCCGCTATTAATTAAAATTCAAAAAAGAGCCGTTAAATTCCATACACACCTAAAAAATAGTGATACAGAGATCATCACAAAGCACTGAGATACCAAGAGCTAACCCTAGAGAGAAGCCTCCCCAGCAAGCTGATCGTAGAGCTGACTTTACAATCCAAAACATGCCCAGCCAAACCCCAGACCAAAACCCCAGACAAACCAAATCAAATTCTAAAAACACAAAAAGAAAATATCTAAAACACTGGACAGAAGCAACAGCTCAACAATGTAAATTAGAATGTTATCTGTCCTTAAACAGAGAATATAAACTGGCAGCATACCTGAGCACAGTGACCGAGCCTAAACTAAGAAAAGTCCTGACCATGTACAGACTCAGCGAACACAACCTGGCCATAGAGACGGGTAGACACAGACCTGGCTACCAAAAGATGGTAAGCTCATTTACATTTATGGCATTTTGGCAGACGCCCTTATCCAGAGCGACTTACATTTATATCATTTATAGAACTGAGCAGTTGAGGGTTAAGGGACTTGCTCAAGGGCCCACAGTGGCAGCTTGGCAGTGCTGGGGTTTGAACTCACAACCTTCTGATCAGTAGTCCAAAGTCTTAACCACCGAGCTACCACTGCTGGGTAGACTTGGCCCCCACTATACACAAAACGAAGTGGAAACAGAACTTCACTTTTTAACAACATGCTCTAATTATACACAAATTAGGGAAACATTTTTTCCACACTTCAGAACCCGTGAAAAAGACTTAGATCTGATGCCAAATAAGAACAAACTCCCACACCTGCTAGGAGAAACCTCAGCAAGCTCAAACCTGGCTTCCAGCTTTGTGAAGTCCTGTCACGATGAAAGAGTAACCAGTGGAACAGGACCACCGACCGCAGAATAACATCAACACTGTGAACATGCACAAAATACTCAGACAAATCATTGTGTATTTTCTTCTTCTTTTATTGCTATTATTTTATCAAACTTTTTTTGTTTTGTTTTGTTTAGTTGTTTTTTTTAATTGCATGTGAATGTGTGTAAATGTGTATGTCTGTAATTTAAGTTTACCAATGCTTTGGCAATGTATAGCCTTTTACCGTGCCAATAAAGCTACTTTAATCTTGAATCTTGAATCCTTGAATCTTGAGAGAGAGAGAGAGTGAGAGACAGAACATGATTTATATTTAAGAGCACACCTCACTGCAGGGAAAAGGAAGACCAAACAGGAGAGAGATATTTGGAAGACAGGGGAGTGTTTGCTGCTGCAGATGTCTAAATAATGTTTTCTGAAATTCCCATGAGCCTTTGCTCTCTCTGATTAGGATAGAGACCATGGCACAGTGGACTGATGTGTTTGTTCTATCCAGGGATGAGATTCGGATTGAAAGACGTTAATAAACAGTAGGCCACTGTAATAAGCTCTCTCTCTCTCTCTCTCTCTCTCTCTCTCTCTCTTGTTTGGGCTGTAAGAGTTAGTTATCAATGTAGATGAAGTGAGACATTATGCATGACAGCTTTAATTACAACAACTGATTGGCCGTGTGTGTGTGTGTGTGTGTGTGTGTGTGTGTGTGAGGGAGTGAGTGAGTGAGAGAGAGAGAGTGAGAGAGAGATAGACAGATAAATTTAGGGCTGAAGAGAGCAGCAGTGGCAAAAAAAACAAACAAACAAAAAAAACATTCAAAATGTGTCTCAATGTGTCTCATATCCCTGTAGATCTCAAACTAAAATTTATGACTGGAACATTTTATATGAATCCCAGCATTAAACACGGATGGAAATGGTGTGTTTTCTGGTGTACTCACTCTTTTAGACTGACGATTGATTTTGAAAGCATATATTTGAGCTCCAAAATATTATACAACATTTTCTATATAACATATAGTATATAATAATAATATATAATTTTTTATAATTAGAAACACAGTGCTGTATATTACAAACAAAATCCTTTGTTTATTTAGCTTAACAAATGCATTAATGGCCTCCATGGATGCATTTTTAACAATATTCCTACTGATCCACATAAGATGAGCTTGTGGCCACTGAATGAAAGTACAGATCATGAAGACTTTCACAAGGTTCTGTTTCATTGCTGGAAGATCCTTAAAGTATGTGATTTCATAGATAAATTCACGGCTGTGAAAAAAGTTTGGAAAAACTGCATGATGTGCCTGAGTTTTGTCTGAGGTACAGTAATAATTAAAGTATGCCTGACATTTAAACCATGTTAAAAAAAAACAAAAAAACATCATAAAACCTGCCAGCTTTCTAAAAAATGTGCCTGTTCTTATTACATAGTAGCATGTATAGTGCTCATTACAACATTTCTCCACTGGCTGCGGTTAGACTTTAGAATTGATTTTAAGATCCTCCTAGTTTTCAAATGTTTTCATGGTCTTGCTCCCATCTACTATTATTTAAGACAGTTCTCAAAGTGGTGTGTAGGGAACCTCAGGAGTCCATGAGGCAAAGGCAAGGTGTGTGATTTCTTTATATTTTGTTACAGTGGTGGAAGTCACAACCCACCATTATCCAAGTTGTTATATTTATTACAGTTATTAGCCTGTTTGACTGGTCAGTTGAATTGAATGAGTTCAAATCCAAACCTCAATAATAACTCAAAAACAAGTCGGTCTACAAATATTGTCAACCCCATGTGTTCTGTCAGTGGAAAGTTCAGGAATAAAAAAACAGAGTATTATTGAACACATTTACTGTTTATAATGACTCTGATATCTGTATAGTAAAAAAATAAATGGCATAAAAAATGACATTAGTCTGCAGGGCATTCCTGGAAATCCCTTCCAGACTATCTCAGAGTTATACCACCACTGACTACATTTCCAGTCCCATTATTCAGTTATTCACCTTACTAAAGCATCATTCAAGTACTATGAATTTGTTATTCAGCAACTGCAGTGAAACTAATAGAAAAGTTGTGGAGGTACAAGAATGATGAAAGGAAATCTGGAGTATAAGAGTTTAAAAAACATCTGGGCTGTGTTCAGACAGTTCAAATCCTATTTGTTTGGAATTTGTACTGTGAGCAGGCAAGATTTTCTGTAAAACACACATGAAATGAAATTTTTTTTCCGATCGATTCAAGCCGCATAAAAATCAGTTTTCTGAAATGTGACTACTCAAAGTAGATTATGTTTCTTGACATCAGAACATCTGGCACTGTTGTCCACCCTGCACGACTCAGTGTACACACGCCTACATCATTGGCGTGATCAGATTTGTTCACCCGTGATCTACAATTTGAAAACCCGATTTAAGAAATAAAATAGTTTCTCCTGCTGTCTGGAAAAAGCCTTAAAAACTTGTTTAAGGAATAGGCGGGCTGTTTCCATTGTTTTTTTGTTTTGTTTTTTCTTATAAGGGTTCTTCTGTGCTATATGAATAAAGCTTTGTAAAGAGAGTAAATTAAGTAATTTAAAGTTTCCCGAAACAGTAATCTACCTCCAGCAACATTTTCCATCCATCCATTTTCCATACCACTTATCCTACACAGGGACGAGGGGGACCCTGGAGCCTATCCCCAGGGAACTCGGGGCACAAGGCGGGGGACACCCTGGACAGGATGCCAACCCATCACAGGGCACAATCGCACAATCTGGAAATGCCAATCAGCCTACAGCACATGTCTTTGGACTAGGGGAGGAAACCAGAGTACCCAGAGGAAACCCCCAAAGCATGGGTAGAACATGCAAACTCCACACACACACAGGGCAGAGGCAGGATTCGAACCCCCAACCCTGGAGGTACGAGGCAAACATGCTAAGCACTAAGCCACCGGCACTGCGTCTTTCTTAAATGAAGTACGTCAATGAAAATATTTACCGAAAAATATGTCACGCTAATAATAACCGCAGCTAATCGTCAGAGCTTTCTTTCATGTCTTTCATGTTCGTTCGTGTTTTACTCCAGCACATTTTTCTCTGCAATTTCATGGGTCAGATGATCAAATTATTTTTACTACTGCAGGAATAGTGTGTGTGCGTGTGTGTGTGTGTGTACAAGAAATATATAAGAAAGCTCCAGACATAACTGGGATGATCAGTTTTGTATACAGTTGTACACGTTAGTCGAGACAATTTATTCCACTGCGTAATCTGCATGTGTTCCTATAAATAAAGTCTCTGTAGCTGTATTCAGTGTGTGTGCGCCTGGCAGCTTCCTGTGTTCCTGTGTTTGGCAGCGAGATGTGCGTGTGTGGGTCTTTAAGAGAGAAAGCTCTCTGTCTGTGGAAGTGATATTGATGTGTTTATCTCAGACTGTTCTCTATGTTCTCTTTCCCTCTCTCACGTTTGACGTGTGTGTGTATGTGTGTGTGTTTGGATCTATAGCTCTCCCCTTCATGTGCCAGCCTGTATTAATAATCAAAGTGCTTTAATAATGCAAAGGCAATCAATTATTAAGCACAAAGGGAGGATGTGCCTCTGCAGTATGCCAACATTTGATTTGAACAGACCGATGCGGCCCTGCCGTCTGGGGATAAACACACAAACACACGCGCACACTGAGTCATGACCTTTGAGCATCTTAACACTGACATTTACTAGATTCATAAGCCTGTGAGAATCATTTACGGATGATGGAAATCTGCAATTAAGAAACTAACCTGCAATGGTGACCTCTTGTATGAGGGAAGCGAAATATTTTGGCTAGTAATTATGTAAATGAACGGAGATGATAGTGTGTTACACATTGATATGACACGGATATAAGCTGTGCAGTAGAAGCCTTCACGACCTGGGGGCACAAAATACAGAGTGGAAACAGTCAGTCATTTTTATTCACCATTAAAATGGCACTTGTTACTATTTATTGGACCATGTGGTACATGTCTGTGTGCGTAATGTATTTAATTCTTCCTTTCTGGAAGCTCTTCATATCCTCCTATTTGCATTTTTAGATAGATTTTTTTATTTATTTAGCATACTTGCTGTGCATATATTCACTTCTAATGTACAAACATAATGACTTTTCACTTTGTATTTATAGATATAAACAAAAAAGTAAATATTCGTAAACATAACTAAAGATATGGGGGGGAAAGGTATTCAGACACCACAATTTACCAAAAGGAATACTTTGTTGCAAAGCTGTTGTTGGCAGTTACAGCTTTGAGATGTCTATGGTAAGAAGTAATTAGCTTTTTGCAGCATTGTGGTTCAAAAATTTTTTGGCCCATTTTGGCCCATTCCTCTTGGCCAATCTTCAGTTCCCCAAGGTTATACGGATCTATCTGATGCAGTTTGTAATTCCAAAATCCTCCACAAATTTTCAATGGGATTCAAGTCAGGAGGTGGTCATGCAAGGCCTTCTTGAGTTACAGTATTTTGGCTGTATGTTTGGCATCGTTGGCTTGCTGAAACGTCCATCTTCTCCCTAGATTCAGTTTCACGGCCAATGAGTTTAGAGTCTCCATTTTGCCATTCCAGAAAATCCCTCAAAAGGAAGTTCACTCCTTAAGCACTCTGCATATTATTATAATGTTCGTCTTTTGAAATAGCCTTATTTAGAGATTTTCACAAACATTTCACAGACTATTTATCTGCTGTTCATGTTGTAAATATGTGTTATGTTTTGTGTGCCTATTGTTGTAATTAATAAATAATAATAGTGAAATTTGACAGCTTCTACCAATTTAAATAAAACCCTGAAAGCAATATAAATTTAGCAAAATTATTAAAAATTCATTCTTATTTTGTGGTAAAACAGTACGTGATAGGGAATTTTCAGTGGCATATTTGAACTCAGCATGACCAAAATAGGTAAAAACAAGTGTTATTTGCAAAACAGCATAAACTTCTTTTCTAGATGCAGGGCGGTGTTATCCAAGTTGTTATATTTATTATTGAGATATTATAGTTATTAGCCTGATTGACTGGTCAGTTGAATTCTATACATAATGTCAATTTGGACCTCATGTTCTGTCAGTGGAAAGTTCAGGAATAAAAAGCCAGAGTATTATTGAACACATTTACTGTTTATAATGACCCTGATATCTGTACAGTAAAAAATAAATGGCATAAAAAATTACATTAGTCTGCTCCCCATGTGTACAAAGCGAGCTTCATGAAGACAAGGTTTGCTGAAGTTGTTGTGAGTGGCCCAAACCCTGACCTCAACCCCACTGAATGCCTATGGGATGGACTGGACTGCTGACTGTGTGCCAGGCCTTCTCTTCTGACATGAGTGCCTAGCCTCACCAAGTGGCTGAATGAACACAAATCCCCACAGACATAAATTCTAGTGGAAAGCCTTACCAGAAGAGTAGAGGTTATTATAACACCAAAGGGAGGACCAACTCCATGTTAATGCCCATGGTTTTGGAATGGGCACCTATGGGTTTGATGGTCAGGTGTCCACATACTGTTCATACAGTGTATGACCAAGTACATCGCTCCACTCATGTTTCCTTCAATGACCTGTAATGTACTATTTGCAGAGAAGCAGTCCCATATCATGATGCTCCTACTTCTGTACGTCACTGTGGTTATGGTGTTCTTGGGATCATATGTGCAACCTTTCTGTCCCCAAACATGATGAACTAAATTATTGCCAAAGAGTTCTATAGCTTTTTCCATTCGAGTGTTGATTAATAATGTTGTCCCTAATAACTTTAGGAAGTTCCTTCACCTTCACCATGATACTTGTTGCGTGTAATCTTCCCAACCAATGGCATTTTCTTTTATAATGACTTCTTTTATAATGAGAATTTTTTAGGAGCATTGATATATAGAACCTTTACATATATTCTGTATATAGCTAATATAGTGTCCTAATACTTTTTTCCCTATCATTTTTTAGCAGACTGTATGGGTTCCTGAATTTTGTTCTTCATTACTATGCAAGATGCCACCGCTCTCTTCAACTTCCAGTATTTCATATAAAGGCACCACTTTTTTCTTTATTTCTAAATATTTGTGATGCTTATAGTTTCTGGATGTAAGATTTTGGATTTTCTGGTAGAAAAATGCAAAGGTACTGTATTTTCAGAAGAACATTTTGTTGCATGGGTTCATCATTCTCCACTGCACAGATTAAACTCATGGTTGGGAGAAACACATACTGCACATTCAATAAGAATTCAGGGCTGCCTTTCAAACCGTATTACATATGCTAAACAGACCTAAATAGACGTGGCACCATTGGTGCACTGACATACTATTAAATGTCATAAAGTTTGGGATGCCTGTGCCCTGTGTGAAGCCATGCTAGAACTTCGGGGGTGGGCCTTTGGCTGTGCTTCTTTCAGGTGGGATGATGTAGGACGATCTGAGCTGGTGATGATCTGAGCCAGATTGGAATTTGGAAAGAAATACAGAGATGAGCCACAAAAGTTCTGTAACCAAGATTAACCTCTACCAAAGTGATGGACAGGCCAAAGTGTAGAGAAAGAAAGGATCTGCTCATGATCCAAAACGTACGATCTCTTCCGTCAAGCATGGTGGAGGTAGTGCCAAGGCTTGGGCTTGCATGGCTGCTTCTGGAACAGGCTCACTAATGTTTATTGATGATGTAACTCATGATGGTAGCAGATGGTAGAAGTTTACAGAAATTTCCAATTTCCAATTCCAATTTACAAAGAAATGCATCCAATCTAATTGGGAGTAACTTCATGTAACATCATGCAGCAAGACAATGATTCAAAACACCCTGCCAACTCAACAAACGACTTCATCAGGGGGAAAAAGTGGAAGGTTTTAGACTGGACAAGTCAATCACCAGACCTTAACCCAACTAAGCATGCATTTCACCTCCTTAAGAGGAGACTGAAGGGAGAAATCCCCCTGAAACAAACAACAACTGAAAGAAGTTGCATTAAAAGGCTGGAAAAAGCATCACAAAAGAAAAATGCAACAGTTTGGTGAAGTGGTCAGTGGGTCACAGGCTTGATGCAGTTATTGCAAGCAAGGGATATGCAACCAAATATTAAGTGTTATTTACTTTCAGACTATCTGATCCTATATTTTGCTCACTTAAAAATGGGGTGGTCTGCCACCAAAGATGCAATGTTCTAAGTTGTTAAACATAACTAGATGTAAATATCAGGAAATAAAAACTGAAATTCTGATCTATCGTCTCATATTCATCTTTTAATCACAAACCTGAATGTCTTCAGCGTATAGCAAAAACCCGTTGGTCTTGTTGTTCCAATACTTTCAGAGGGGACTGTACTTTAATTTTTGAGATATTTCCAAGAATGTACTGAGTACTTTATATGGCACGGCATGTGTGTATAAATGCATGTGCGCTTCATCACTGCTACGATCATCTAACCAGTGGTGCACAAGCAAGAGGGAGCAAGAGGAAAAAATGAATGCAGCAGGAACTGAGAAGCTCCAGGTTACAATGAAAATGCTTCCTTTAGCTAAATGAAAAACAAACCCATTGCCTCCGACAGCTCTATGTCAGGAATCCGTTCTAGCTCAGGCTATCCACACTCATGAAGCGGACAAGAAATGCAAAATACTGCCACACATCTGAGCCACACAAAATAGATGGGGGGAGAGAAGGCGCTTTCCATCATCTATAACCAAGCCACAGGAACTACAGTATACAAAGGCATGCATGAAATATTCTGAAAATACATTCAGCTTTCTGCAAAACCTGTGAATTAAACTTTAATATCTGTGGAAGAGAGATGTTTTATTAACCTATTTTACCAATATTCTTATAACCAGTATTCTTCATGTACACGTTTCTTGTGTTGATGTGCAAAAAAAAGTAAAATCCCAAACTGTGATGCATCACAAATAACGGAAATCCATAATCATAAAGTTGTTCAACTGTTCAAAACTAAGTCGTCATCTCTACTACTTGGTATGTGTGCGTGGTATTTCTTCCCCACTGTCACTTTCACTCCTCTTCACTTTTTGCCTTAAGACATGTCTCTGTTCTCGCCCTAGGCTTGCCTGAAAGGGTTCATGGTCAACCCTGTTTGTAGAAACTCAATAAGTGTATATACTGTTGTTTGATGAAAACAACTAAGGACGTGAGGTGGAGTTAAATCTCATGAATAATTTGTGATACATTGCCTCATTAATCTGCCAGGGGCAAAATGTTCTTGTAAACCATTTATGAAGCCATTGAAACAAAGTAAAAATGGCTGTTATGAACAATCCTGCAAAAAACGTGTCTAATCTGAGACGATGATCATTAATCATTCATCAAAGTATTGGTGTTGCTTCGGCATTTTGTCAGTGTTATTAATAAGTTTAATACACCATCCTGCATATAAATGTGTAACTCCATCAGTGAATATTACCTGCTGGACAAAAGAGCTTTTTTTAAGCCATTTAAAATAAAAAAAAAACAACAAAAAAACAGCACTTCAGCTGACAGATTGACGGATTTACTGGCTTTCCCAACCGGAAATTTTATAGGAAATTGAAGTTTAGAGAAGATTCGTGACTAAAAGAAAAAGAAAGGAAATTTGGATTAATGGTTTTATTACACCGTCAGTCCTCAGTGTTTACATTAATCTATTTGGCAGAAACCAGCAGTTTTTTTATTTTATTTTTTATTTTACTTGGTTTAACTACTATGGCCATCTTTGTGTCATGGCGCACAACAAATTTTGGTTATGCAGCTGTTTACGGAAACCTCAATATCTCGGCTCAGGTTGGTCCTAGCTCCTTGGAACAAAAACTGACCTCTAGAGCACATTACAAGGTACATGCACATATATAAACTTGTTCCTGTGACTTCGAACTTAAGTCCAAATGTAATGCTAAATATTACTCACAGTTCCACTTTTAGGGTCAGTTTATAATGGGAAGGGTTCAAGTTTCAATCTTAATTTTTTTAGGGGG
This sequence comes from Cranoglanis bouderius, assembly GCA_023630585.1. NCBI lineage: Eukaryota > Metazoa > Chordata > Actinopteri > Siluriformes > Cranoglanididae > Cranoglanis > Cranoglanis bouderius. Next base: position 7,856,148 of record CM042569.1, read on the forward strand.
TACCTGGGTAAGTATAGCATGTGTGCAGGACTTTTCAGGTTTGAGACTTTTTTTTTATAGGGGTGAGAGTTGTTTTTTAAATTCCCCTCATTTCGGGTTAAATATCTCTAGTGGGGGACCAGATACGAATCTGAAATTTTCACAGAAATAAGTCCTCTATAGTAGCATTCTGCTGTAAAAATGTTGAGTTTGAGATTCCACTGGTTACAGAGCTAGGGCTAGTAGAAATCTATGGAAAAGCCTAATTTATTCATGCATTTTGAGAAATGAACAAAGTGAGCAGAAATGGCACAAAGATTGTTGTCATGGTTAAACCAAGTAAAAACAAAACAAAACAAAGCTGGTGGTTTTTCAATGCCAATACATCCCAGATAGCAAAATTGCTGTGGCCCAGATCCGGCCCACACCTGACACTTTTATCTGGCCCACATACTGCGTGGAATGATGGCACTTGGGCGGTCCACTCCTGTTTGCCAGATTTGGGCCACATGCAACATATGTGGGCCACTTTTGATTTGTACCAAGATTAGCCTTTTTCGACTGTGCCACATTTTTGCCAAAGGTGGCCCACATTTGTTTTGTGATATTTGGGCCATATTCACTATTTACCACATGGGCCACTTTAGGGTCACATCCAGAATACACATTGCCGTGAGCACTGCATCTTTGCCTAAAAAGGCCCACATGTGATTTGGGATATTTGGGCCATATTTGCTATTTTACATGTGGGCCACTTCAGGCTCATATCCATTTTGTCAGGGCCAAAAGAAGGCCAGCAGTGCCGCCTCACTGCCTGAAGTGGCCCACATCCGGATGCTATCTGGGATAGAGGTAATCACTCAAAAAAAAAAGAAAATTATAAATGGTCAAGCAACCTGAATTGGACCACTTGAGATGAAATGACCCATCTGTTTGGGTGTGGCCTGGGTAAGATTTGATTGAAATCCTCTGGCTAAAGGCATCAGCATACTTAAAGCGGAGATGACGTATGTGATGGTTGTGTGAAGATGAATCCACCTTTGCGAGCTTACAAGCTCACATATTCTCTGCGGTTTATTATTAGCCGTCACTTATGAATGCTCCAATCATAGACTTTTGATTGCGTAGCATGTTTATCCGAATCCTCCACATGGCGTCCGTTTGCTCTGCCACTGTCATATTGTTATGGAAGCCAGCTGAACGTCGTCTCTGCATGAAGTATGCTGAGGCATTAAGACTTCCACCTTGTTAAACACGATGACGCAAGCAGGGAACATTGTTCAACTTTATACGGTATGGACTATATGATCATACCAGTGCTGAAACAACCTGCGTTCACAGGTGAAGACAGCATGGTAGGTGTCAATACTTTTTCCTCCATCATTTTGTTGAACGCACAACTTCTGTAAGAGGTGAGGGTGAAGTTTTAGTCCAGTTAGCCCCGGACCAACATTAACAATTACAGCAGCGCTTAATTTACTGAACATTACTTTAATTCTCTGCATTTACCCCACATCCTATCAGCTAGCCAGTAGTAGCTGGAGATAAAAGATATTTATATCTATCCGCTCACATATATTTTAAGCAGTGAAGTAGGCCGCCATAAACCAACCCACGCATAATAAAACATGCAAAATGAGCCGCTCGTTATAAACTCAGATACATAGAGAGAGGAACTCACACTGTTTAACTCTGAAAGGCTGTTTGGAGTCTCGCCCACGGATCCTCTATATGTCAAGCCAAGAAACAGAAACTGGTGTACAATAACTGAGTTTAATGACCTTCAAAGGCAGAGTCAAATAATTAATGCTTTTCAGCATGAATGCACACAGAACTACATGCATAAAGCCAGCGCAGATGATCGTCCGCTTATATATAGAACGAGAGAAGAAAATATTGAGAACAGTTTTCTGGATAACTGAGTTTTAGTAAATTGTTATTATTTTGTTTGAAGATTTTTTTCATTTAGTACTGACCTTCAGAAGCTACATAATATATTTATATGTTTCCCAGAAGACAAAATAATAACAATTTACAGTGATCATCCTGTTCAAAAGTTTGCATCCCCTGGCTCTTAATGTATCATGCTGCTTTCTTGAGCATCAGTGAATGTTTGCACCTTTCGTAATAGTTGTGTACGAGTCCCTCAGTTGTAAAGTGAAGTGTAAAAAAGATGGATCTCCGGATCATATAGTCACTGTGGGAAAGGGGTCAAATATGTAGAAGATGCTGGAAAACCAAAGAATGTGCAGGACCTGGAGGATTTTTCTGAAGAACAGTGGACAGTTTAACTACTCAGGACAAACCAGGGACTCATGAACTACACTCACAAAACATAAAAACAGTCGTTGATCATCCAGGTATCAACACACAGTATTAAGATTCAAGGATATTTAAACTTTTGAACTGGTTCATTCGTGTAAATTCAGTTATTATTGCATCTTGTGGACTATATGTAAACATCTGTTATGTGAAATTTTTTTTTTAATTATTAACATTTTGCAGATTCTGCAAGGCGTATGTAAACTTATGATCGCATCTGTAACCAAACTCAGTGGCTCAATAATAAAGGTTTTACCTCGGAAACTATCAGAAAGCTTCTTATACACAATCAGATAACTCTTTAATAACTTTGTAAACAACTTGCTCACTCTATTTGCAGGTTAACATTTCAACATTTAAAAGTCTTTTTCACGTCGTCACCATATTGCAGCATGGTTCAGAAAAACCCCAAAATATTCATTCATTCAAATATTCATGAAGATTCATTTATTTGAATGGATTATATGAATCATTCTTTTTTTTATCTTTCCAATTTTTTCTTAATTTTTGTATATTTGGTTTTGTGTATGGTTTTACATTTTTTTTAAATTTAAAAAGTGCAGGATTTTAAATAAAATTAGGATTTGGTCTCACAATTCATAACTATTCAAATAACCTAAGTTCAGCATTTGTGTGAAATCAAACTAAATTAAAAAAATATTGTTTTGTGATGATTGGTTGTGGTGTTGATGCTAAGTGCACAGAAACATGACTGATTGAATTATTAACCAGGCAAAAGAGAACTATTTAAGTCATGATGTTTGAAAAAACCTCGTGTAAGAGAACTACGCTCGGCTCTCAAATATTCTCAGATAAAATAAATCCCCACAAGTTCATAACACCCTTCGGTTTATAATGAAATTTATGAAGGTTGTATGAAAGTTAGGCTTAGAGGTAGCATTATTGTTTATACCTTATTACATAATTACATAATGTGTGAAAGACAACCAAATCCAATCACGCTGTCCTCATTTGTTTGAAATGTTTTTGATGAAATCAGGTTTGAGCTCCTGTCCTGCTACTAATAATATCAAATCTTATTAGTTTAATATTTTTAATATATCGTTCTCGTAAAATCAAGTTGAACGTTAAACTATCACAATCTATTAGGAGTAAAAACAGTCCAGTGAATAAACCAAGGAAAGAAATCGCTTTGAGGTTCCTGAAAAGCATCAGAAAAGCCATTAGGGGCCACACCAAAGCTGAGCAGTCTGTTTTTAGATCGCGCGTGTGTGTGTGTGTGTGTGTGTGTGTATGTGTGTGTGGGCGTGTGTGCGCGATGGGAATTTCCTCTCTGTGACTATGATGAATAAGTAATGTTCAGTGTGAGTGTGTGTCAGAGGCCATTTATGTTATGTTTCTATGAATTATACCTTTTTTCATCAAGCATGTGGCCGGCACCGAGTGTGTGTGCACGTGTGTGTGTGTGTGTGTGTGTGTGTGTGAGCAGGTTTCCTAATGTCCTTCACAGCACGGCTGGATACTATGCACACCACATTCATGAGACTACACACAGCACACACACCTCTACTCTATAATCATTACAACAGTGTATTTAAATATATAATTAATTTCTTACAGATCTAATATTAAATAAATGAGTATAATAATATATTAATTCATGTACAGCAGTGATCCATGACTAATAATGTCTGAGTGGCAAATAACAATCCTGTGATTTCATCTTATGTCAGGTTTCTTTAGAAATATCTAAAGAATTTTATGACCGTAGTATTATTAGCTTCTGTCATTCTGCCATTCAGTTTGACCTCAGGTGGAAGTGTACAACACTCAGGTCAGGATTTGTATTCTGTGAATTATAACGAGTGCTTACTCTACATACGTCGCAGTAGCAGTGCAATTAGGTCACATTCTTTGCTTTCATACTTTGTTGATGCAAGTAATGAGCCCAAAATTACATTATGTAGTTCCACATCTGCTTCATACCTCCACTCATATCTTCATCTTCAACATCCAACACTGCTGTTACAATCTCCTAAATAAAGAATTGCACTGGACTAAAACGTAATTAATTATATGAGTCATGAAATTAAATCTGTCACATGAAAAGAATCTTTCGATTCGGAAAATAAGTTAACATGAGTCATGACGCTGAAGAAATCTGGCGACTCACAAAATCAATTCTGTGATAAGATTCATTTAGTAAATTTGTGTCGTAGCATGAAATTCAGTTTGTGGGAAAAGAATCAAGTTGTTAGTCACAAAAAAAAAAAAAAAAAATCAAGGTTTCTTTGGATAGAGCAAGGTTCCTAAAAGGATTCCGCAAACGGTTCTACAGAGAACTTTAAATGCTTCCTCAAAGGGACAACCGAAGAACCCTTTTACGGGTTTTGCAGTATTATTATTTCTTTCTTGTTTTCTCATGATCACGACTTAATTTCCTCGTGATCGCCACATAACAAAAAAAACTGTTTTCACGTGATGTAATTTTATCACGAGAAAATCTCTCTCATTGTGAATGGGACTGGTGCTGCATGCAGGTTGGCACCTCTGCCATCACCATCATAAATTTAATAACTGCCCACTGTAGAGGTGGACTTTATCTCCGCAGTAAGAGAGAGGGCTGTCGGACACTAATGTGGAAGTTGTTGTTCACTGACAGACATAGAGCTATTTCTGCTTGAGTGGGTTTGTGTTCAAAGTAAAAACGAATCTGTTCATCCACGATGCTGCGGGATTGCGCTAAGCTTCCGCTGCCTCCAGAACAACAAAAACGACATGTTGTTATGTCCAGTACACAGAAAAATTAAGTCACGATCAAAAGAAGACAGCTTTTGTTACGTCGATATCACGAGAAAATTAAGTCGTGATGAGAAATCAAGAAAGAAAAAAATAATTATGCAAGGCCTCCTAGGGCTTCAGTAGCCTTCAGAGTGCTTGATGCAAACTTGTTCTCTAATTTCTGTCACTGAATGATTTAAAAATGCGTTTTTCTTTTATCTCTTTTTTTTATAAGAAATATATTCAGCCTTTTGTCCACAAAGTGAAAGATTCAACTGTCAATTGTGTGTGTGAGATATTATAATTATTCATTTTTGTGCTCATAAATCGTGCTGCCTTGAAAGGACTGTTTACAAAATGTAATGGCTTCTTCTTCTTTTTTTTTTGTTAAACAGACAAAAGATAAGAAACTGTTTGCTTGTATTTGTGCAATTTCATGGTGCACATATGACTGTAGTATGTGTTACAGCAAACAGCCAGGGTTCCGCTCCTACTACTAGATAAATTATGCAATTAATAAGCGTAATAATGGGGTGTGGAAATGATGCCCAGGTCGGGAATTCTTTTGGGGGAGAGACAGAGAGAGAGAGAGAGAGAGAGAGAGAGAGAGAGAGAGAGAGAGAGAGAGAGAGAGAGAGAGAGAGAGGAAGTGGGACAGTTACTGTTCAGTAGAGCTTAAAATTATGGGCCTCCAAAACATCAAGAGGAGGTGGTGGGTGGATGAGGTTTGTTTAGTAAAATCACAGTCTGTGTTTGTGTGTGCCCCTGTGTGTGGTGTGTGTGTGTGTGTGTGTGTGTGTGTGTGTGTGTGTGTGTGTGTGTGTGTGTGTGCGTGTTTGTGTGTGCCCCTGTGTGTGTGTGTGTGTGTGTGTGTGTGTGTGAGAGTGAGACAGAGACGGAGACATAATTCTTGATATGCAAAATGTTTCTGCTCTCAGTTAAAATATGTAGACATGTGTGTGTGTGTGTGTGTGTGTGTGTGTGTGTGTGCATGCACATGTGTGTATCCGTGTGTCTTCAGCTGCATACTTTTTATGAGCATACAAACAGTATATGGCTTGAACTTCAATGCTCTTTGTATTTTTGGGCAGTGATGGCTCCACGGTTAAGGCTCTGGGTTACTGATCAGAAGTGTGCAGGTTCAAGTCCCAGTACTGCTAAGCTTCCACTGTTGGGCCCTTGAGCAAGGCCCTTAACCCTCCCTGCTCCAGGGGCGCTGTATCATGGCTGACGCTGCACTCTGACCCCAACTTCCTAACAAGCTGCGATATGTGAAGAAAAGAATCTCACTGTGCTGTAATGTATATGTGACCAATAAAGGCTTCTTCTTCTTGATTTTTGTTCAGGTGACAGATGGGGGGATTTTAAACAGACACTTAAATGGCTGCAAACGTATTATATCTCTTAATTATAACAGCTGAATGAGATCGAATTCTTTTCTTCTTTTGAATAAATGACTAATTACAGCACAGAAACTGATATACAGTATTATAGATGACATATAATGCATATAATCATTGGCAATTTTTTTTTACAGAGGGAAAGTGATTCAACCATGTAGCAAAGTCAGTGTACTCTTGATAAAGCCCTAAAACTGTTCATTGTTCTCCAGTGACGTTAAAGATGTAAAGACAGTTCTACTTTCTATATATATACAGTATGTAACTGTAAGGAATCATGTTTGATTGTTGCAGGGTGTTACTGTATATTGTTCAATCCACTGCGGAATCCGAGACCGGATCTGGAACACTAAGGAAAATCTGTGCAGAGTCAAAAATCTGACTGCGACAGATGACTGGCTGATGCCGGTGTCGTTACTCGTAAGTTCATAAGTCCACAAATATGGTATGCGTTCTCTGAAAATGCAGGGGTGTCAACCAGGGCTGCCGGAGCAACGGGGGTGAGCTGGCACTTGACCTGGCGTGGTGACCCAGCACTACAGGCAATAACAGACAGTTCTGACTCGGTTGAAAACAGTTCAGCTGGAGGCGATCTCACTTTGGCGCTCACTGGCGCTTGATAATCGTGTGTTGAATAAGAATAGAGTGCTGCAGAAATGAGTCCTAAGACCCGGAAATGAGTTAGCGTTTCAGCACGTCTGGTTCCATCGTCCCGAAGTCGATGGGTTTTTTGAATGGGTTTTTGGTTAACTGCCTGAAATAAGGTCTGTGGTTAACACAAGCTCAAGATATTTTCACCTTTTATTCTACGACATAAAATACATCAGTAATACCCCACTCGTGATTTTGTTAAGCTTTTACGTGTCTTGAAAAAGGCGATTGCTAACAAGTGGCTAAATGGGACTACAGAGTTTGTCGGGGACATTAAACATCATCACGCCGAACAGGAACCTCATCTACTACAGCCTCGTTGTGTTTATACTCATGCTTTTGGAAACTATTCCAACTCGAACTTTCCAACTTGTAGATTTATCAATTTATAGTATTTTCCAGTTGTAGTGCGTTTTCAAATTGTACCACTGTAAAGCTTTGTGGTGGCGACGTTGAAGTCATGCCACCATTGTGTAGTTCATTTATAGCCTAACTTTAGCTTTTTGCTTCTGTATTCAGGCATCAAAATTCATAAAAGTTGTGTTCATTTGTGGAGATTATCTCGATGAACAAAACGTGTGAGAATCATAAACTTTTGTCGGACACAGAGCTTATTTTCTGCAATAATCCAAAAGCCGATGGAAAAATCCTATTGGCTTTTTGTCGAAGGAACCAGGGTGATGCTAACTTCTGGGTTGGCCTACAAAAATACATCATCCCTGCAGCGCTCTGTTGCTAAAGTTTCAATATTTTAAGTGACATATGCACGTATTCTGTATTCTGAATCGATTACAGGAACATTCCTCAAATGACATTCTTCAAATAAAGTAAGTAACTAAGCTGGAAAAATGTTTAGCAAAACAGACAGGTACTACTGCAGAAGGGCAGAGGTAGCTCAGTGGTTAAGATGTTGGGCTACTGATTGGAAGGTCATGAGTTCAAACCCCAGCGCTGCCACTGTTGGGCCCTTAGCCCTGAACTGCTCAGATGTATAAATGAGATAAATGTAAGTCGCTCTGGATAACGGCATCTGCCAAAATGCTGTAAATGTAGTCTGCATGTTTTTATTGACAGATGTACCTCTTCTCTCAGACAAAAATTTGCCCCACCACTTTTGGAGTAGTGGTGCCACCCCTGGTGCCTTTCTCTCTCTGTACCTCCTTTTACTCTCCACACAGGATCTCCTCTAATCTGTAGCTGTTACTATTAACACATTTACACTTATGTCTCTACTGCTAAATGTCCAAGTCCAGCTGAGGGTGAAAAAACATGGATTTGTGAAAGATCAGCGCACTCAGTTTTGTCATTTTAACCCGAAAAAACATTTTACTACTCTCCTTGACTTGTGTGCATTCACACAAACATCCCTGACATTCTGTTTCAAAGTCTCTTTCTGTACTATTCGTCTTTGCTTTGTCTATAACGCACGATCAGCCAAATCACTGTCCCCGGCGTTCCATTTTACATCTCTCCATCGAATATGTAGAGTACTTCTTACACCAGTTCTACCAGTTCACTGAATATTGAAACAGCCTGCAAAAGTGCTTAATCCTTCAGGAAAACAACACAGGCCAGAGTACACACTGTCTCACTTTTGTCAAAGAGATGAAACGAAATCCTCTGCTTACAGCCCGTTTTCATTTAGCTACAGGCTAATCATTTATTAAGGTACAAATTTTACGTTGAATAATTTAATAGCGTAAGTTATGCAACACGTTGTGCCATGTTTGTGCAAGATGAGTAATAACACATTGGAAGGTTGTGTTGACTTTCAATAAAGCTTTGGTAGCACATTCAGTATTTTCTATCACTTTTGTCATGCACTCGTAAAGAACGGCTAAAATCTAGCAATTTAAACACCTAAAACCACTAAACCATTTAATATAATATATTAATAAGCATTGCATAACCATTGCATTGCATATGCATATGTCATAACCATAACCATTTACACACACATACACACACATATACATATATATATTGCTGTGGGTAACGGAGGTTAAGATTAGAGCCGCTCTTTTATTTAAGGTTAAGGATATTTTGAGGTTTCAGGGTTAAGCTGCGCTCTACATAAACTCTAATACACATGTTACATGCTCGACTGTCTGCAGGAGTGTGAATGAGAAGACCTGTCTCTCACCCAGAATGGCCAGTACTGTGTTGTCCTTGAGTACCTCCATGGAGCCTGAGCACACAAAGTAGATGGCCTGCAGCGCGTCACCCTGGCGGATGAGGAACTCTCCAGGTGCGCAGAACGACGTCTTGATGATAAGCGAGAGCGAGCGTAGACACCCGCGACTGGCCGACTCGAAGAGCGGCAGCTGCAGTAGCTCCTTGTTCAGGTGCATGGCGATGTCTGCTCGCAACTCATCGGGGAAGTCCTTCAGCAGCTGTGGGGAGGACGGACAGAGAACAGCAACATTAAAGGGGTACTTCGGCCAAGAAGGTTTTTTTTGGTAGCTGTTTAAGCTCTGTTTGAGAGGAAGACAAGAATATCCAAAAATAACATTCGGGATTACACCGTGAAGGATATGGATAGCAATTTTTATCAGAACAATGTTTAAATGTTTTAAAACCATGCACAGTACATAAAGTGTTTTTGATTCCCCAAGCACAATTTTATCTCTAAATTTAATGGTAACACTTTACAATAACAGTACATGAATAATCACGCACTAATACCTGAATTAATACTCACTTAAATATGAACTAATGATGAGTCTTCATGAATTCATAGGTGAATAACAACCACCTTAAATACATGTTAGTACATGTCTGTTAGTTAATGTATTAAAACATAAGGATAAACTTAATCAAATTTCACCCTTGAGGGCAAAGGAGCAGTGCAAGTACTACAGAATTATATAAACAATTTGTAATAATGCACGTTTAATTCATATTCTTTCTTACAGAGCATGTTTGATTTAGTTTACCCCTACGAGTTAATTAGTACATTAACTAACAAACATGTACTAATGTACTTAAGGTGGTCATTATTCACACATGAATTCATAAGACTCACGTCGTAGTTAAGGTTAGTTCTTCATTAGTTCGTGATTAGTACATGCCTTAACTCACTCATCATTTAAGTAAATATTAATTCAGATATTAGTGCACGATTATTTATGTACTGTTATTGTAAAGTGTTACCAATTGAACACTTGGAAGATGTCCTTATTTTTTTTAAGCTCATAAAATAAATATACAAAAAGAAAAGAGAATCTATTGAAAATAGTATGTGTATAAAAAATGCATATACAAAAGTATTGGGTCCTTTTCACCCTTTTTTTCAAATAAAATCCACCCTAATTAACATGTGATCTTCAATGGCCTCCAAGATTTATTGACAGTGGAGCTGGAGGGATTGACCCTTGCGTCATCTACCTACAGACAGCGATGCAGAAGCGCTTTAGTCCTTTAGTCCATCCAGTTGTCACCTCATCATCTGTACATTCTGCTCATACAGATCATCACTTTCATGTTCATACCACTGTCAATGGCATCTCATAGTTGAGCCGAGTCTCTGCTGTCACTCGTATAGCTGCTTTGCATTCTGGAACAGGGTCCAGTGTTTGCGGTCTTGGCTACTTCTACAGTGTGCAGTATTGCTCATTAATATGAAATTGAACGACATTGGAAAATGGTGAGTGAGAAAAGAAACACTTGCTCTTTTGTTTTTTTGTTTTTAGGAGCTAATAGTACTGTATTTAATGTGCTTCAGGGTGGAGGTTTCCTTTAACAGGTTATCAACAAAATTAGGTCTCAATACACCTCACACAACAGACATTCATTTTTAAACATTCAAACTAATAATGAGCTGATATCTGCGCATAAATGACGTTGTCTGTGCACCGGCAAGAGAATGATTGATGTGAATGTGTGAAAGAGAGGTATGAAGATAGTGGCCTGATTTCAGAGAAGACTAGACAACTAAAGACACCTTATGAAATGGAGGTAAAGGAGGTGCTGGGAAAGATGATTATGTGGGAACACAAGGGAGATTGAGGAGTAGAGAACAGGTGACAGAAAGGAAAAGGTGAGTAAAATGGTGACAGACAGTGACTTTCTGTAGAAGAAAAATACTGAAATAAAGTACTTTATAAAAAGAAGGAATTGGTCAGAATAGCTCGCACACACTGAGCAATGAAAGGTCATGTAATGCCAGCGTACCATCTACATAATAATGATGCTTTTGTTGAAATGAAATTCGTTCAAATTCATTTTTCACTTATGTTAATTACATTAGTGGGATTAGAGGGGTCATTAGAGGGATTACATGGTTCAAAGTGCTACTGAATCCAAACCCAATTGTATCCTGTTTTTCTTGACCTGGAAACAGGAAGTGCGGAGCACAAAGCTGGAGCAGCTCACCTCACTGACGTCGATGCCGTTGTTAACAGACCACGTGGTCTGAAAGCACTCCAGCATGCGCTGTTCCAAGGCCTTGGGCAGTCGGTGAACGCGGATGAAGTCCTTTAGGTCTTTGGTGCGTGTGTGGTAAAGTGAGCGGCGGGAGTACATGCGCTGGATGATGGCTGTGACGTTACCGAAGACTACGGCGTGCATCAGCGCTGAGAGAAGAGAAACATAAGGCAGGGATAAGTACAATTATGACTGTAGGTAGTGTGCCACAAGGCAAATCATCTAGGCTTGTGTTAAAAGACTCATCACCATCCCCTTCTATGTGTTCTGGAACTCAGCATTATCATTATCATAATAATCATCATCATTATCATCATAGGGGTCCAACATGGACCAGGCCACATACTGCTCACATAATCCTAGAGCAGTTTGAATGAAGCATTGCAGTGGAGGGATGTGCTGATCCCATTCTTGATGTAATACTGATGTCAGAACTATGATTATTGGCTAACATCTGATACTGATCCAATACTGACATCCTCACAGTAACTGAATCAACACTCTGCAAGTTCCTGTTGAGAAATGTCACCACCATCCTTTAAGACAAACTATGCTGTGTGAGTTATGTAATATTAGTCCACCTAACTTGCTGAGTGAGCACAAATCCCCACAGCCTTCCCAGAAGAGTGGAGGTTATCATAACAGCGAAAGGGGGACTAAATCTGGAATGGGATGTTCAACAAGCACATATGGGTGTGATGGTCAGGTGCCCACAATAGTGATAGTTAGTGGATCAGAATGGAAAATATGTAACATCTAATCCAATACCAGTTCATCATTTTATACCAGTATCATCTCTGTTGGCAATACTCAGTCTTGAATTGGTATATCCTTAATTCTTGTAACATTTAAAAAAAAAAAAAAAAAAAATCAAATGACATAATGTTTTCAAGTTCTAGTCATTCAATTCCAGCAATAGATTGTAAGACTTGCTTGAAAAATTGCCACTTGGAATGTGCAACAAAAAAGAAACTGCTTGGCCTGTTTTAGTGTAACTTATTTCTTTTTGTCTTTATTTAGCTCAGTGGCATCCAGGGACCCCCCCCAGAGGTCTATGAAGCATAGCCAGGGGTCCTGGATTTCTCATATTATTTAAAATCACAACCCACTAGTTATCAGAGTTCTATTTATTATTGAGTTCTGATAGTTATTCACCAATTTGATTGGGTCACTTGAATTGAATGGGTTTAATTCAAACTTTGATAATTCAAAAACAAGTCAAATTGAACCTATTGTGTTCTGCAGGGTGTAAAGTTTATGAATAAAATAAAATATTTTTACACCATGTTTAAATAATGTTCAGAAAATGAATCGGCACTGAAGGGGTCTGTGGAATTTATAATACAGTTAGATAACAGGATAAGAAATTTACAATGCCTCGATCAGTGCATTTTCTGGGCACCTCCAAACAAAAAGCCTCCACACGTTATTTCATATTTTTACTTAAACACTTTAGGTGTGAACCATTTTAGAGAACTCATAAGATTCCAAGAAATCATTCAAAGTTTACCTTCTGACCATGAATTTAATTTTGTTTAGCTTCCTTTGAGTTGTAGTAATTATAAGTGGCTGTGCTGTAAAGCTGTTAAATACACCAGTGGGTCTGTTATTCAAATCAGTGAACACATATGTGTAGGTGTATAGATCTCAGACTAATGAGCTGCAGATATTAGTACAATTGGAGGTGTGTGTGTGTGTGTGTGTGTGTGTGTATATGTGATTGAGACAGGGGTTGTGCTACTAATGACTGTGTTACAATAATTACTAGTATGTACTCGCTTGTTTTGGTTATAATGTGGATGTTTCTGACAGTTTGTGGTAGCTACAGTGGCTGTTATGAGCTAAAATGGGTGCGTCCATGTGCGTGTGTGTGTGTTTGTGTGTGTGTGTGTGTGTGTGTGTGTGTGTGTGTGTGTGTGTGTGTGAGATTCCTGCGTGTGGGTGGCACAGCAGCTGTCAGCTAGATGGGAGAGTAATGGCCTCTAGTGATCACATGTGGTGGCAGATTCAGAAATTTTGGTTTGTGTGTCTCGCCCTCTCAGCTGCAGCGAGCTCTCTCCACCTCCCTCCTGCCTTCGAGGACATGGTCCTAAAATCAGACCCACGCTCTCAGAGACACTTCCTCCTCTCTCAGTCTCACATCTCAAATAGAACTCTATTCCTGCACCATGAGCGCTGTACGCTTCATTATAACCCACCGCAACATCCCTCCTTTTCTCAATCCCTTACACCCTTAGAGTATTTGTTTCCCAATTTCCCTCACACTTGCTAATTTAACCACAGGGGATAAGTCACTGATCCATTGAGCCCGAGGTGTTGGGAAATCCTTATAAAGGACACTGCAGAGACACCGGAAGAGGGAAACGCTTAAATAAGGGGACTATACCTGTTCCTGTATACCTGTGCATCAGTATTACTCATATAGTATGGTATTACAGTATTCCTCCTGAAGTAGCTATTCCTACTACAGCATATTAATCTATTCCTGCTATAGTACCCTCTTAAAGGAACTTACTAACTAGTATCCTTTTCCTCCTGTACTAGTGTATTACTATGAAGCCTCTTCGTCTTATAGTAATTGTTATAGTAACCTTTCCTTAAGTAGTCTACTCCTCTTTCTTAATAACATATTCATAAAACATTAGTCTACACTGAAAAAAATGATTCGTTGGCTCAACAACCATTACGTATAAATACAAATAGATTAAACTCAAAAACGTCCATTTTTAAAAAAACATTTTAGGTTTGTGTTCAACACAAAAATGCCAATTACAAGGTGAACTTAAGAGCATGCATAAAGTGAACGAAAAAAACGTGAGTCACGTCAGCTACAATCACAGTTAGGTTAAGGTTAAGTAAACCTAACTTAAAATGTGAAGTATGACTGTGAGCCACGTGACATGCAAATATCCAGTGAAAGACGTGAAGGAGCCATTTTCCGAAGCACAACGTGGTGAAGACGGTGAAAACTTTGTCAGGTAATCTTTAAATAAATGAAGTAAAATATTAGAGTTTTACTTTTCAACAACCATTAACACTCATTTATTGCATTAGTCCTCAAGGGGGTACTTTTTAAACAGAATGTTTTAATTTCTACGAATGTTAGTACTTCAACCATTAGAAACTTGTTGAATACTTATGAATACTTTGTAAAAAAAAAAAAGTTTGCAAGTATGCATCGAGTTTGCGCGAGGGTTTCGTAAGAAATATACATGCATCGAGTAACGAGGTTTATTTTTGTATGTAGCATTGCAATCTGTCAAACAAAATGCTTCATTTTTGTACTAACTGTCTGAAAACCTTTTGTAAACTTTTGTTGAATGAAGTGATATTTTTTTCTTATTGAGCTGTACTCAATTCATTATGTTTTTTAAACGATAGTATTGTAACCGTTGTCCAAAAATAAAGTTAAGAAATGCTTTATTTTGTACTAATTGTCTGTGTTGTTTATTTTAAGATATTGAATGTTCAGGAGCAGTGCAGTAAGCAGAGCAGTTTTATTCAACTCAATGAATTACCTTGTGTTAATGTAAATGAGCTACACAAAAAACTTAAATGTTAAGTTGAATCAACTTGCAGTTACTTGTTAGATTCTAGATACATTTTTTTTTTTTTTACACATAAAGGTTATCTTGTTAATTTTACTTAATTACTTCAAGTTGAATTTACTTAAAAAGTGTGAAGCAAAAATGGTGCATATACAGTATCTCACAAAAGTGAGTACACCCCCCACATTTTTGTAAATATTTTATTATATCTTTTCATGGGACAACACTGAAGAAATGACACTTTGCTACAGTGTAAAGTAGTGAGTGTACAGCTTGTATAACAGTGTAAATTTGCTGTCCCCTCAAAATAACTCAACACAGCCATTAATGTCTAAACCGCTGGCAACAAAAGTGAGTACACCCCTAAGTGAAAATGTCCAAATTAGGCCCAATTAGCTATTTTCCCTCCCCGGTTTAATGTGACTAGTTAATGTTACAAGGTCTCAGGTGTGAATGGGGAGCAGGTGTGTTAAGTTTGGTGTTATCGCTCTCACACTCTCTCATACTGGTCACTGGAAGTTCAACATGGCACCTCATGACAAAGAACTCTCTGAGGATCTGAAAAAAAGAATTGATGCTCTACATAAAGATGGCCTAGGCTATAAGAAGATTGCCAACACCCTGAAACTGAGCTGCAGCACGGTGGACAAGACCATACAGCAGTTTAACAGGACAGGTTCCACTCAGAACAGGCCTCACCATGGTCAACCAAAGAAGTTGAGTGCACGTGCTCAGCATCATATCCAGAGGTTGGCTTTGCAGAATAGACAAATGAGTGCTGCCAGCATTGCTGCAGAGGACTGTCAGCCTGTCAGTGCTCAGACCATACGCCGCACACTGCATCAAATTGGTCTGCATGGCTGTCGTCCCAGAAGGAAGCCTCTTCTAAAGATGATGCACAAGAAAGCCCGCAAACAGTTTGCTGAAGACAAGCAGACTAAGGACATGGATTACTGGAACCATGTCCTGTGGTCTGATGAGACCAAGATAAACTTATTTGGTTCAAATGGTGTCAAGTGTGTGTGGCGCTAACCAGGTGAGGAGTACAAAGACAAGTGTGTCTTGCCTACAGTCAAGCATGGTGGTGGTAGTGTCATGGTCTGGGGCTGCATGAGTGCTGCCGGCACTGGGGAGCTAATGCCAACATGCACTGTGACATACTGAAGCAGAGCATGATCCCCTCCCTTCGGAAACTGGGCCTCAGGGCAGTATTCCAACATGATAACGACCCCAAACACACCTCCAAGACGACCACTGCCTTGCTAAAGAAGCTGAGGGTAAAGGTGATGGACTAGCCAAGCATGTCTCCAGACCTAAACCCTATTGAGTATCTGTGGGGGCATCCTCAAACAGAAGGTGGAGGAGCGCAAGATCTCTAACATCCACCAGCTCTGTGATGTCATCGTGGAGGAGTGGAAGAGGACTCCAGTGGCAACCTGTGAAGCTCTGGTGAACTCCATGCCCAACAGGGTTAAGGCAGTGCTGGAAAATAATGGTGGCCACACAAAATATTGACACTTTGGGACCAATTTGGACATTTTCACTTAGGGGTGTATTCACTTTTGTTGCCAGCAGTTTAGACATTAATGGCTGTGTTGAGTTATTTTGAAGGGACAGCAAATTTACACTGTTATACAAGCTGTACACTCACTACTTTACATTGTAGCAAAGTGTCATTTCTTCAGTGTTGTCCCATGAAAAGACATAATAAGATATTTACAAACATGTGAGGGGTGTACTCACTTTTGTGAGATACTATATATATATATATATATATATATATATATATATATATATATATATATATATATATATATATATATATATATATATATATATATATATATATATATATTTATTTTTTTTAAGTAAATCCAACACATCATTTTTTTCAGTGTATAGTCTAGACAATGTCTATTCCTTTTACAGTAGCCGATCTCTTAGTAAAGTATTCCCCCATTATTAGCACAGTAGCAAATACCTTTCCTCCTATAATAGCCTGTTCCTCCTATGGTAGTCTATTCTTCCTAAAGTAAAATTATACTAACAGTTGTTACTGTGTGTTTGGAGTTTCACAGGTTCTCTTAGTGTCTGTGTGGTTTCCACCCACAACAAAAGCTGTACGTTAGAATGTAACAAAATTAAACATGTTTAGCTTTCACTGGTGTGACTCACATGCATCTGAAGCACAGGGCTTTTCTTATTCTATATGACAATATTCCTCCTACAGTATTGTATTCCTCCTATAGCAACATATTCTGCCTATAGTATCCTATTCCTCATATAGTATACTACATTATTCCTCCTATAGCAATATATTCTGTCTATAATATACTACAGTATTCCTCCCATAGTAACATATTCTGCCTATAGTATCGTATTCTTCACATAGTATACTACAGTATTCCTCTTATAGCAATATATTCTGTCTATACAGGGTATCTGCAGGCATCAGCACTTCAAATTTAATACTTTTTCAAACCATATTGAAGACATTTCCAAAAAATGTTAAGACCTGCACATCACTTCAATCACGGTACACAATACAGCCGCTATAATGGATTGTGTTCATGCATATACATCCATTTCTGGGTTTAAGTAAACTAAAGCAGGGTAAACCTCTATAGAGGTATATGGGAGACCATAACAAATATCCTTTTTGCATTACTATTTGTTCCAACAGTGAAAGGAAAAAAAAACAGCATTTCCTTTCCATGACGTTCCAAGAGAGGAAAAAAAAATAGAGAGAGATGGATTATGGCAGTCAGAAGAGAAAAATATGTCAAATTTACCATCACTCCCTCAGCAGCTGTATTAGAAACCCCCCCACAACAGTGTTTACTAGTTTTTTTTTTTGGAATTTAATGCCAGGGAACTGTAACAAGTAGTGTGATATTACTATTGCACTGAATAATAATTAATAGGAATACATTTTTATTTGGGGGGTAAAAACAGTAATATAACAATAGTAATATATTTCTGACTTAATTCATTTTTATGCGTTAGACCTTGTTGCTTTTATGTTGGCGGAAAACTGCAGGAAGACCTCCGTTTAGTTGGCAACAACTTTTTAAATTCACTTCTCATTGCCAATCAGGTGAAATGCTGTAAACCTCTGCCCACAAAAATGTTTGAGATTACGCTAAGGTAAAACCAAAGTGAATCTGGCACGTGCTGTGTCTAAATTCACGTTATAAGCGACTTAAACTCACAGCATAGACAGAGATGAAGTTGCTGTGGAGCGGCATTTACTGTGAACCGAGCCGCTCTAAAACACTGATGAGCCGCACACACTCTGAGTGCAACGCAGTCACATGGGTTTACCATTTCAAACAGCAACGAGTGACAATAAAATTTAAATCTTCTTTACGGTGTTGGTTCGGTTGCATTTATAAGACCTTTGAAGCGTGGATTTAAGACATTTTAATGCTAACTAAGGCATTATTTTTACATTAAGGAATTTAAGACATTTTAAGACTTTTTAAGGATCTGTGGATACCTTGCTATAGTATCCTATTCCTCATATAGTATACTACAGTATTCCTCGTATAGCAACATATTCTGTCTATAGTATCCTATTCCAGATATAGTATACTACAGTATGCCATACTATAGCAACATATTGTGTCTATAGAACATTACAGTATTCCTCCTATAGCAACATCTTGTGCCTATTGTATACTACAGTATTCTTCCTAGAGTATCCTATTCCTCCTACAGCAACATATTCTGTCTATAGTATCCTATAGCAGATATAGTATACTACAGTATTCCTCCTATAGCAACATATTGTGTCTATAGAACACTTCAATATTCCTCCTAGAGTATCCTATTCCTCTTATAGCAACATTTTCTGCCTAAAGTATCCTATTCCTAATATAGTATACTACAGTATTCCATATTATAGCAACATGTGTCTATAGAATACAACAGTATTCATCCTTTAGCAACATTCCACATATTATATCTGATTCCTCTTGTAGTATACCATTCCTCCTACTGTAGCCTATAGTAAATACACTATAACCTTGTTTCTGGATTTCTACTCTCAGGTGTCTTTACTGAGTGGAGACATCACCTTGAACTTGGTAGAACAGGAATAGTTATTTTTCTTTCCAGTGGACAGACCTGGACTCTTACTGCACTCTGTTATATCCTATAATTATTTAATGCTCTGTGATTTTTCAATCTTTCATTATTTAATTCCAAAAGAAATACCCTTACTTTCATCCCATTTTCCTTTTCCATCTAAACCTTGATGTGTTCAGTCAGAGCAAATGGGAAAGTCTTTTGCATATTAAGTTTCAGACTAGGGCTTGGTTATTACACAGTACTAGCAATTTCCTAATTTACATTAATTAATACATGCACAGTGAGTGCTTAACTGTTTTTTTTTTTTTTTTTAAACCATTAGCAATCAGTTAGTCTCTTTACAAATGCTTTATACTGTTTGTAGGTTTTGTGCTTGCTGAAATGATCTGAGAATAAGGCACTCAGCCCTTGATACGTGAAATCAATAAATGATGTGGCTTAACAGGAAGCACGGTTAGAAGAAACACTCTTTAATTGGAATGGATATCAAAGGAAAGCATGGTATAAATGCAAATGTGGTTGAATGAGGCACAGAGGTTAACAGCCACTGCTGCTTAGGGAAGTGTTCTCTAGAACATGAAGTACAGCATGCTGGGATGGAAGATGTGGAAAGACAAATGTAGTCTACAAGAAATTAGGAAATGAAGTAGAAAGTATCCAAAGGTGTGCAATGCAAGCCAACTACAACTTTTGCTGTGTAACAGCAGATGGTGATGTGATCCTCACTAGTCACCGGTGGAAAGCAAGAATAAAAAGCACATGCTTCTGCATATTCATGAGTCCAGCTCCAGGGTGTGGGAGCAGTTAACGAGCTAACAGAATATTCAAATGACTCCGGGCGTCGAAACACCACTGTGCCACGCTGCATAGCACCCTCCCAACACAAACTGTAATAACGATCACGGAGAGCATGGCAAAGCATTTGTGCACAGAACACACACATTTCCCCAGACACATGTTGAGCATACGCAGCTTTCCCCACAGCCCCATTAAAGCTTTCGACAGATCTGACACGGCTGAAACCATGAGCAAAATTTCCCTAAAAGCGCATCTTAAGAGCACTTGTGAGAAATGTTTCACACAGTAAGTGAAGCTTAAATTAGTGACACAATCACATGAAGAGAGACCATCAGGGACAGCATTGTTTTAGGAAATGTTCATCATTGCTCATAGTGTGAATGTGATATCTAGAGGCTAAATTTGAATAATAATGCAAGGCCACAACTCCAGCAGATGGGCTTAGTTGGATATGCAAAACAACCTTCTTAGTTCGTTTTAATTTAGTTCTCGTAGTTTTCTGGTTTGTACTAAAAATAGGGACGTTTAAAAGTAAGACAATTTATATCTTCTTTAAAAAAACAAACAAAAAAAAAACCCTCCAAATATTTGTTTATGGACAGCGTTTAGTGTGAATAATTACAGCCTAGTGGAGAAAGAGAGAGAGAGAGAGAGAGAGAGAGAGAGAGAGAGAGAGAGAGAGAGAGACAACGAGACAGAGAGAACTGTCTAAATGTAATTGTACTCAGTGAACAGTGTTTTATTAGACTCTTGTCTTCTAACTACAGATAGCAACAAAACTGCTTCTCCTCTAACTATGAGTCAGCAAGCCATCTGTATAATAGAGTACATCACAGAATGTCCAACAACTGCAGATTTGATTTGGTTATGATTATTTTTTTCCGCTCTGTGGCAATAACAGAGGTTGAATATGACCACACTGACACACATACACAACATGTTCCACTGTACTGTTTTAAGGTAATAAGATTATGGGAAAGAGAAATGTGTTTTGCTTTGCTTAAAGCCTCACCAGTCCAGTGCTCTCCAAAACCAACAAACCCAAACACTGCAAGTGCTTTCGATTATTGCGAAGTCAGAGGTAAGGTTCCTGGTTGATAATGTACTGTAAATAAATGGGGTTTTTTTGGAAGATTTTGGAGGTTTGTGTTAGGCAGCACTCTGCACCATCATCAAAACACTAGCCATTTACCGCTTATCCTACACATACCGGGTCAATGGGGGCCTGGAGCCTATCCCAAGGGACTCAGGGCACAAGGCGGGAGACACCCAGGACGGGGTGCTAACCCATCACAGGGCACTCGTCAAAACTCCAATTGAGGCAATATTTTTTGAAAGAACCGTGTTCATCCCTCCAGTACAGTTCCAGAGACCTGTATTGAAGCTGATCTGTCTTTTCATGGTGGCCCTACACCAGAGGCGTACCTACAGGGCAGGCAAGGCAGGCATTTGCTTAGAGCCCCGCATACTGAGAGGGCCCTTGAGGGCTGATCATTTAAATAATCTGAACTTTTTATCTTAAAATAATGCGCAACAACATCTCAGTATATTATTATTATTTTAGTGGTTGAAACTGAAACACTAACATCCTCTCATGCTGAACAGGATAACAAGGTGTGTAAATGTTTATACGAGTTCCAAGTTACGTGAACATGATATGAGCAGAGCATAACGTACTTTGCATGACTTTGTAACTGCTAAACCCATACAATCATTATGGTTAGTTGTGCCTCCCCTTGGCTAGCAACACCAAACTAGCCTCATGTTAGATAGCCAAAAAGTTTTATATTTTATCGGTCTGGTAGTCCTGAAAACAGTAATAACACCCGAGGCAAGTTTTATGATCCAACTTTTTGTCCACTTTTCACATTTTTAAGCAATTAGCCCTCACATGCAAGAAAAAAAAAGCATGGAAACAGTCTATTTAGTACGAAAGCCCTAAGAGGCCATGCTTTATTTTTTCTTTCTTGTTTTCTCATGATATCGACTTAATTTTTCTGTCTACTCTGTACTCGACATCCATCGTCCTGAAGTCAATATGTTTTTTAAATGGGTTTTTGGTTAAATGCCTGAAATAAGGTCTGTGGTTAACACAAGCGCAAGATATTTTCACGTTTCATTCTACGACATAAAATACATCAGTAATACCCCACTCGTGATTTTGTTAAGCTTTTACGTGTCTTGAAAAAGGCGGTCGCTAACAAGTGGCTAAATGGGACTACAGAGGATGTCGGGGCATTAAACATCATCATGCCAAACAGGAAAACTCATCTACTACAGCCTCACTGTGTTTATACTCGCGCTCTTGCAAACTATTCCAACTCAAACTTTCCAACTTGTAGATTTATCAATTTATAGTATTTTCCAATTGTAGTGTTGGAAAAGAGGTGTCGGAAGTTTAGTGGTGGTGATGTTGAAGTCATGCCACCGTGGTGTAGTATTGTATGTATGTGTATGTATTAAGGCTTCAAACTTCATAAAAGTTGTGTGCATTTGTGAAGATTATCTTGATGAACAAAACACAATTATTATCTTGGGCACAGAGCTTATTTTCTGCAATAATCCAAAAGCCAATGGAAAAATCCTATTGGATTTTCATCGAGGGAACCAACGTGATGCTAACTTCCTGGTTGGCCTACAAAAATATGTCATTCTTGTAGGATCGACGAGTTCCACATTAGCGTCCAGCACTTGAGAAGGGGACAGCCCTCTCTCTTAATGCGGAGATAAAGTTAATCTCTACAGTGGGCAATTATTAAATATATGATGGCGGAAATGCCAAAGTGCATGTAACACCCCGTTGTGAGAAAACAGCTTTTGGTTACGTCAAGATCACGAGAAAATTAAGTCGTGAGAAAACAACAAAGAAAAAAATTTATAATGCATAGGTTATCTATGCTTAGGGCTTCCCTAATTCCGTAAAAAAAATAAAATAAATAAAATAAACCGTTGGAGGAGAAGAGTCTGGGCTCAGCCCTGGATGATTACACCCCAGCTAATGCCCCTGGTTAATACGTTAGTTAATATTAGTTGAAGATGGACATTTTGTTTCCTCACTGAGGTTTGATTTTTTGGTTTTGTCTATCAGTTTTTCCTAACAAAAATGGCTGTTTAGAATGGGTATATGAAGTGAATGCTTTTAATCACTTCAGCCCAGAAGAACATTAAATATGGCTGCTGTAGGCCCTACATGTGGGTGAATGATGCAGGATGCAAAACAAAACACGGGTAAGCAATAACAAACATGGATAAACCGTAAACATAAACAGCAACACAGATGAGGGGCTAAACGCGGAATATAATCTTGGAAAGTAGGAAAGGCTCAGACTGAATGAGACTTCACCAAGATACGAATCAAGAACTAACAGAAAACAGGTGGACACAATCAGATAACAAACCAATGACAGGACAGGAGAGGCGACAGGATCAGAACACAAACCAAAACAAGCACGAGCATGTGACACTTGTCACTGTGGTAACCTGTGACGCGAAGAAGGAATCCTATAGCAAGGGCCGCACCACCAGTGTTGCCGCACGTCACATTGTTGGTTATAAATCAGGTTCTAGTGCAATCCTATTGCTTTCTCACCTCCAATCAGCATGGTGCAAATGGAGAAGATCTTCTCAGAGTCAGTGTTAGCTGAGACGTTGCCGAAGCCCACGCTGGTCAGACTGCTTAGAGCGAAGTAGAGTGACGTCACATAGGAGCTCCGCACCGACGGGCCACCGCCCAGCACTGAGCTGACACCATCCACTGGCCCTGCCCCGGTCGCATTCAACTGGCTGGAGTTTGCTGCAGAGTCCTGCCCCACTACATCACTGCTGGAGGAGTTCCACTGGCTCACGTTGCCACTCAGACCATCCAGGTTGTTGGGCCTCAGTGATTCTGGAAGGATGGATGTGAGGGGAGAGAGGAAGTATGGCGTGCCCAGACGTTTGGCTAACTCATGCAGCCAGCCTGAGAGTAAAAGAAAGAAGTCACATGAGATCAAGGAAGAGTAAACGTGATGATGCTTTATGTAAAAGTAGTGCTACATGAAACTTACAGAAGTCTTCATGACAAATGACAAAAACAAACATTTTAAAAGTACTATTCCATCAGGCGTCAATTTTTTTTTTTTTATCACAAGCTGATATAATACCAAACTGAAGTGAAATACTTTTTTGTTTATGTAAGGTTCTGTTATGACTACTGACTCTGTAGCTCAATACACTTCTTGCTTGCCAGACCAATGTAATGTTGAAGATGCGACATATCAATCATAACATCAGAGATCACATAATGTGATGACACTGTCACAGGGTTTCATAAAGAAAAGAATTGCATACATTATAAAATTGAATTAACTATCAAAAATTATATACAATAATATACTTTATGTTTAAGTACTTATCTTAATTATGGGACTCGCTTTACTTAATGGCCTTAAGACTGTACAAAGTCAATTGTCATGAAATTATAAAACAATAATAGCCTGTAAACTGTCATAACATAACCTAATGTCAACAAAAATCTGTCACTTGTATTAGTTGTAATGTCAGAGCAGCATCAGAATTGACATAAACACTTTTTTTTTTTAATAACAGCTGATCTGAGTTTACAACAATATTTTATAAATGTTCATGTAGATTTATGTCAGATGTTAAGAAGGGCTAATGTAAGTTTCATGAAAGTCTCTATTACATAAAATGTCACTAAAAACCTTGGCCTTGAGTGATCATGCATACTGTTATCAAGGGAAAACTGCAAATGTATTTAATTTACCCACTACAGTGAACCTGCATAAATGCATATTTTTATCAGGGCATCTCGGCTGCGTCTTAAACCGTTGAAGCCTGTGAAGTACTACTGACACTTTCAAATGTGGTCATACAAGAAAGTGCCTATAATCTGCATTCTGCCAATGGTTAAGACACAGCTTGGTACTTGGTGTGACCTGTGTTACTTGACTCTAAACTTTAAATTTAGACTTCAAAAAAACCTTTGACTACAAAGATTGAATCATTTTCGTTTTCTATTAAGCAGTAGCACTTCTGAGTTCTAGCCCTTACTCGAAACTTGTGTTTAGTTGCAGCTCTCATTGGTCTCCCCACTAATTTCTGGCCATCTAGTAGAGTCTCGCAACACTTGTGTCACTATCGGCTGGTTTAATCAGATTCGCTTGCAAGTGGTTTTGGATAAATGGATGGAAATAAATGCACACTGCAGTCATGAGGCCTGGTTCTCAAAAGTATCCCTTCATTTCAGCAGTAGAGTTGCTGCCCCTGTCTATGGTACTGAACTGTTCACAGTCAGCAGTGCAGCTGTCACTATCCTGAGTGCTGAACTCACACTCACGAACACATCGGTGCTCCAGCAGAGCTCTAACACCCTGGCAGCACAGCACTGCATCTCAAAGTGTTACGGTTTGTCCCTTCTGGCTTGAATCTGTTTGCCAACCCTTCAATCCAGATAGATCAGATTCATCTCTCTCGCTCTCTCGGCCTGTCATTCTGAAAGGTTCTAGCGCAGACAAAGTGCAGCTAGGTGCCGCATCATAAAAGAGCACTGATGCAATATTCGGAGATATCATACTGCTTAAAAACGCTCGTCTATTACTGACAGAAATGAGGAAAGAAGGAAAGGGAGAGCATGTTGGGGGAGGAGATTTTAAACACTCTCAGCACACACACATACACATTCTATCACTTAGCCTTCAGCCTTCTTTATTACTGAAGCACATCAACAACCATTTCAGGCTTAAACCTGCAATTAACACACAATCTGCTGTGCGCTTTCTTCTCTCATTTACATACATAGCAGCCAATTTAAACAGACAGAAGCAAGTAACAAGGAGATTGCAAAAAGAAACATCAATTCAAAAGCAGTTCATTTGAGTTTAGCCTCTACATTTTCTTTACATCATAACTAATCATTTTCAGCTGCCATCACATGAACGCAAGCAGCGTCCGAACAAGGCAGAGCTTTTATCGTCCACTAGTTTTTCACATTATATATTCATACAGCAAAATGTGGACCACAGAAATACAGCATATATACACTCACCAACCACTTTAATAGGAACACCTGTACACCTAGTCACTCATGCAGTTATCCAATCAGCCAATCATACGGAAGTAGTGCAATGCATAAAATCATGCAGATACATATCAAGAGTTTCAGGTAATGTTCACATCAAACATCAGGACAGTCTGTAGAGAATTATTTACACAGAACGGTGTGAAAAACAAACAAAAAAACATCCAATGAGCAGCAGTTCTGTGGGCAGAAACGCTTTGTCGATGAGAGAGGTCAGAGGTGAATGGCGAGACTGGTTCGAGCTTACAGGAAGGCTCAAATAAGCACTCTTTACAAACGTAGTGAGCAGAAAAGCATCTCAGAAAGTACAACATGCTGAACTTTGGGGCAGATGGGCTACACTACAACAGCAGTAGACCACATCATGTTCCACTCCTGTCAGCCAAGAACAGGAGGCTACAGTGGGTACAGGCTTACAGAAACTGGACAGCTGAAGATTGGAAAAAGACCATGACATGAGAAGACGTTTCCGCCTGCAGAACTGCTGCTCGCTGGATGTTTTTTGTTTTTTGCACCATTCTGTGTAAACTCTAGAGACTGTTGTGTGTGAAAATCCCAGGAGATCAGCAGTTTCTGAAACACTCAAACCAGCCCATCTGGCACCAACAGCCACGGCATGCTGATGTAACTGAGAACACATTTTTTTCTCCATTCTGAGATTCTGGCTTTTTGAATAATTTCATGAATTTGTACAGTGTTCTTAAAGAGAAGGCTAACATAAATAGTGAAATCAATGCCTATGTATGAACACATATCCAGAACAAAAATCCTGTGAGAAATACTATTCGTTTAGTATGCTGCATGAAAGGGAACACTGCCAACAAGTGCTTAGCATATATAAATTCCTCAGGACTGATGGAAAATCATCACAGGCAGCTCCTTCATTAAGCCTGTTGAAATGGCAAAGAGCATGTCATCAGTGCTGCGTTGAATGATCTAAAATATAATTTACGATAGATAGATACATAGATAGACAGACAGACAGACAGATAGATAGATAGATAGATAGATAGATAGATAGATAGATAGATAGATAGGCAGACAGATAAACAGATAGACAGACAGACAGACAGATAGACAGCTAGATAGATAGATAGATAGATAGATAGATAGATAGATAGATAGATAGATAGATAGATAGGCAGACAGATAAACAGATAGACAGACAGATAGACAGACAGACAGCTAGATAGATAGATAGATAGATAGATAGATAGATAGATAGATAGATAGATAGATAGATAGATAGATAGATAGATAGATAGACGGACAGACAGACACACAGACAGATAGATAGATAGATAGATAGATAGATAGATAGATAGATAGATAGATAGATAGATAGATAGACGGACAGACAGACAGACAGACAGACAGACAGACAGACAGACAGACAGATAGATAGACAGATAGATAGATAGATAGATAGATAGATAGATAGATAGATAGATAGATAGATAGATAGATAGATATTTGTTCTATTTCCCATGTTCCCTGATCCTCATTTTCTCCTCTCTTGTCTCCATGATTATGTATAAAACCATAATGGAGACAAAAATAGAGCTTCTTAAATCTTTTTATTTCGGCTTTTCACTCGAGGTGTGAAATGAAGTTTGAAAGGCTTCTAACAAACGTACTTCACTCTTCCTCAAGACTTCTGAACATTGTATTTGAAAGACGTGCAAATTCATTTCTATTTCTGAAACGAGGTCGGTTTGTTCCTTGCACACACAAGAGGAAATGTATTAAAGCTTCCCAACATTGTGTGATGTTATTGGGACCCTTCATCCTGTAATGATCTTGGTGAGAATGAAACATCTCAGATACTGATGGAACTGTACAGAACAGTGCACTGGTTTAAAACACCACACGTGTAAGCCATAATGTATGCTGATTGAGCTTCAGGAGCCAGCTGCACCAGCTCGATCATAATTCAGGGTGTAAAGTCCATACTATATAACAGGTTTAGAGTTTAAATCCAGTGTGGTGTAGAATTTTGGCTGCATCACAGATGCTTAAGGTACAGTTAACTAGTAGTGTGTGAAGTGATCAAAACTTCATTGCAAGGGGTGACATATTTCACCATCACCAGCCAATCAGAAACATGATCCAATATCAACAGGTAATATTACATACAAGATCGAGATGTGTCAGGAAGCATTTAATGTCCGTCTTTTTTCAGTGTAATATTTACCTGTAGTTAAATAAACAAAATCTAAACTTGTGGTACCTTACAACTATATAATGACTAATTTATCCATCTTGTATTTGTATTTTGTACTGGCTTGTACTGGCATGTG
Organism: Cranoglanis bouderius; assembly: GCA_023630585.1. Lineage (NCBI taxonomy): Eukaryota > Metazoa > Chordata > Actinopteri > Siluriformes > Cranoglanididae > Cranoglanis > Cranoglanis bouderius. The sequence goes on from CM042569.1 coordinate 7,884,484, forward strand.
AGCCTGCTTGGGCTCACATGCAACAAATGTACCAGTGTAATACTGCATTTATAATAAATAAAATGTTTTATGGTGTACACTCTCTTGCCAGTATCTCAATTTGATGACATTTTAGAGTACCCGAGAAAAAAGCTTGCTACTCTGCCTGATATAAAAATAGCCTGGTTGTTCCATTTATATGATCCATTACAGAAGCTGCATTTCTGCGAGGTGTCCATGTCAGATGATCATAGCTGACCATAACTATCCACATGAAGGAAAATATAAAGAAAAGAAAATGCATTTATAGCTCATTATAGTCAAGTAGATAGTACACAAAAGTCAGAATCCTACCTTACCAGTAGAGAATACATTCAAGATAGAACAACTTAAAGCACACTAAATTTGGAGCTAGAGACACCTTCAATATATCTTAGTAAGCCCTGTCCACAATTCACACCTTAAGGGAGACTGAAATTACTCTTGATTAAACACCTGAGAGAACTAATTAGCATAGACTAAAAAAAAAAAACACTTCCAAGCAACACTACAGAATCAAAAATACTATACAATACTGGAATTCCAGTGGAAAGAATCTAGATCCGACTGAGTCAAGTAGATAGTACGCAAAATTCAGAATCCGACCTTACCAGTAGAGAATAAATTCAAGATAGAACAACTTATAGCACACAGTTTATATGTACATTCAAACTAGGCTATGATAGAAGTTAGAAATGTACAGCATATACTAATGGCTATGAGTTTTGGTGCATGATTTTTTAAATATTTCAGGAAAACTTTAAAAAAAAAAAAAAAAAAGCTATAGCTTAAGGCTATGACCATGGCAACTAGAACTTATCAAATTCCTCACAGAAGTACACTGTCGGTGGTACATGTTCACGGGTGAAAGTGTTGGTCATTAGTTAGAGAAATATGCAGTAAACAACATTAAATAAATCCCTAAGAATTGCTCATTAAGGACAGAAACTTTCAGATGCTAAACTGGAACACTAATGAGATCCATATTATTAGTGCCGAGATACTGTATAGTGTATACTCACCAATGTCCCAGGATCCAGGCGTATTATTCTCGATCTCACAGCGTCCAATAAAGTACCAGACACACGCCATCCAGTGAGCCAGCAGAGCAAACATCGACATGAGCAAGGTGAGCACAACGGCACTATACTGTGAGTAGCGCTCTAGCTTCTGTAGTAAGCGCAGGAGTCTTAACAACCGAACAGTCTTTAGTAGATGAACTCCAAAGTACTGCAGACATAAGTAACACGCACACAAATTAAACCGAAATTCTGCATCAGATTATTATTACTGTGTATCCTGTTATGTGATGTGATGTACAGTACTATACCACAAGGTTTAATACTGGCAACAGCACATGCTGACATTTATAGCAAGAATATATATATATATATATATATATATATATATATATATATATATATATATATATATATATATATATATATATATATATTTTTTTTTTTTTTTTTACAGTAACCTTCACAGATCCAAAAAAGAGAGAAAAAAAAACTCACCACACTGACATTGAACGCGTAGAGCAAGTCAAAGGGTAATGCAGCGATTAGGTCCACAAAGAGCCAGGTGGTGACGTAGTGCACGCAGATGGAGCGTGCATCGTACACCACCTGGCCTGATGTGCTCACAAACGTCGTACGGAAGTTCAACACAATATCTGAAATTCATAACACAATGTCAGCTCAGCCCTTGTGTTAAGTCTATTACATGTTTAAATATTACATCAGTGTTTGGACCAGTAAAGTTTTCCTTCCACATTGAGATAATAGCCATGGGCATGGGCGCATCAAAGCTGAAACAAAGCTAACACACAATATTTTGGGGGGAATAAATATTCTCAAATCTTAATGACGCCATAATTTAATGAAAAAAACAACAACAACAACAACAAAAAATGTAAAAATAAACAAGCTTGAAATCACGGTTGGCTGTGTGCTGAAAATATCCAATTTAAAATTTAAAAAAGTACTTTGGGTTGTTTGACTGTAGAACTAATGAGGAGTTAATGACAATCCCATTAAATCAATATTTTGACTGGGACTTTTATTAAATGCAGCAGAGCTTATTCAATATAAAATAATCTAATAATTTTGCCCAAATCAGTTCCAATCATTTATTTATTTTGCTCCTGTGGTCTCCATGTCCTTTCCACTTTTACAAAATAAACAATAACACATTCATTCATTTCATGCTGCGCTTGTGAAATGTGAAAGAAAGCAGATGAGGTAAATATTCCAGAGTAAAAGAGGCTGTGTGTCTTACCTAGCATAAAAAGGATCTCCACCAAGATGTCGCTCACACTCGGTGGACTTCTGGGTGTTGGTATGTCGTCCCGTCCACCAACCACAGTGAAACATACATTATAGGGAACAGTGACTGCCACATAAAAGGTGGCTAAAAGAATCAACCAATCCCAGCCAGCCTTGAAGGTACCGTAATGAAGAAGGATAAAGCGGGACTTCTGAATGGCTGCTACCTTGTACTCTGGGATGGGCGGCTTCTCGCCAAACATATTCTAAAAGAAGAAAACGACAATATACTGTATATTACAATATATATGAGAGGAACATGTATTTTTTTCCAGGTTACATACATCTATAATTCAGTGCAAGTGAATTATATTGTGAATATGATATACAGTGGTGTGAAAAAGTATTTGATTTCTTCTGTTTTTGTGTATATCTCATACTAAATTGTTTCAGAAATTAGAACAAAATCTAAGATAAAACAAAGGCAACCTGAGTAAAAATACAGAATACAAAATACAGTTTTTAAATGATAATGTTACTTATTGAAGCAAAAAAGTTATCCAATACCATCTGGGCCTGTGTGAAAATGTATTTGGCCCCGTAGTTACTAATTCCCCAAATCCATGAAACTGCATTCATAATGGGGTTCAGCTGGACTAGACACAACCAGGCCTGATTACTGGAAACCCTGTTCAATCAAATTAACACTTAAATATAACTTTTTCAACAGCATTAAGTTGGTCAAAAGGTCTTACCCAGTAACACACTATGCCAAAATTGAAAGAAATTCCAGGAAGAAGGTGATTGAAATACATCAGTCTGGGAACGGTTACAAAGCTATTTCAAAGGCTTTGGGACTCCAAAGAACCACAGTGAGAGCCATTATCTCCAAATGGAAAAACTCTGTACAGTAGCGAACTTTCCCAGAAGTGGCTGACCTTACAAGATTCCTCCAAGAGCACAGCAACTACTCATCCAGGAAGTCACAAAAGAGCCAAGGACAACATCAAAGGACCTACAAGCCTCTCTTGCATCAATAAAGGTCGCTGCTCATGACTCCACTATTAGAAAGACACTAGGCAAAAATGGTATCCATGGAAGATAAGAAGTGAGGTGAAAACCATTGCTAACCCAGAAGAACATTAAGGCTCATCTGAATTTTGCCAAAACACACCCTGATGATCCTCAAACCTTTTGGGAGAATGTTCTGTGGATTGATGAGTCAAAAGTGGAAGACAGAGGTCCTGTTTTGAAGACAGGGGTTCTGTTACATCTGGCGTAAAACACAGAATTCCACAAAAAGAACATCATATCTATGGTCAAGCATGGTGGTGGAAGTGTGATGGTGTGGGGATGCTTTGCTGCTTCAGGGCCTGGGCAACTTGTAATAATTGAGTGAAACATGAATTCTGCTCTCTACCAGAAAATCCTAAAGGAGAATGTCCAGTCTTCAGTCTGTAAGTTGAAACTCATGCGCAACTGGATTATGCAGCTAGACAATGATCCAAAGCATAGGAGTAAATCCTAGCCTTAGTAGTAAGTGAAAGACTGATCTCCAGTTATTGGAAGCGTTTGGTTGCACAAAGGTGGCACAACCAGATTTTAAGTTTAAAATTACAGTATCTCACAAATGTGAGTACACCCCTCACATTTTTGTAAATATTTTATTATATCTTTTCATGGGACAACACTGAAGAAATGACACTTTGCTACAAAGAAGTTGAGTGCACGTGCTCAGCATCATATCCAGAGGTTGGCTTTGCAGAATAGACGGATGAGTGCTGCCAGCATTGCTGCAGAGGTTGAAGGGGTGGGGGGTCAGCCTGTCAGTGCTCAGACCATACGCCCCGCACACTGCATCAAATTGGTCTGCATGGCTGTCGTCCCAAAAAGAAGCCTCTTCTAAAGATGATGCACAAGAAAGCCTGCAAACAGTTTGCTGAAGACAAGCAGACTAAGGACATGGATTACTGGAACCATGTCCTGTGGTCTGATGAGACCAAGATAAACTTATTTGGTTCAGATGGTGTCAAGCGTGTGTGGTGGCAACCAGGTGAGGAGTACAAAGACAAGTGTGTCTTGCCTACAGTCAAGCATGGTGGTGGTAGTGTCATGGTCTGGGGCTGCATGAGTGCTGCCGGCACTGGGGAGTGTACTGTGACATGTACTATGACATACTGAAGCAGAGCATGATCCCCTACCCTCGGATACTGGGCCGCAGGGCAGTATTCCAACATGATAACGACCCCAAACACACCTCCAAGACAACCACTGCCTTGCTAAAGAAGCTGAGGGTAAAGGTGATGGACTGGCCAAGCATGTCTCCAGACCTAAACCCTATTGAGCATCGGTGGGGCATCCTCAAACGGAAGGTGGAGGAGCGCAAGGTCTCTAACATCCACCAGCTCTGTGATGTCGTCATGGAGGAGTGGAAGAGGACTTCAGTGGCAACCTGTGAAGCTCTGGTGAACTCCATGTCCAACAGGGTTAAGGCAGTGCTGGAAAATAATGGTGGCCACACAAAATATTGACACTTTGGGCCCAATTTGGACATTTTCACTTAGGGGTGTACTCACTTTTGTTGCCAGCGGTTTAGACAATATATTATTTTATTTATTTATTTGTTTGTTTGTTTGTTTGTTATTTTATATATTATTTATTATTATTTTGAGGGGACAGCAAATTTACACTGTTATACAAGCTGTACACTCACTACTTTACATTGTAGCAAAGTGTCATTTCTTCAGTGTTGTCCCAAGAAAAGATATAATAAAATATTTACAAAAATGTGATGGGTGTACTCACTTTTGTGAGATACTGTAGTATTGGTGAAAGGTATTGGATAACAGTTTTTTTGCTTCAATAAAAAAATAAATAAAAACTGTATTGTGTGTTTATTCAGGTTGCCTTTCTTTTATGTTGTATTTAATTTGAAGATCTAAAACTATTTATTATGAGATATACACAATAATATTGTACTATGTCTTTAGACTTCTGTGTTTATTGTCTCCGTTCATATTCATATCTTACACTCAAATCCAGTCAAGAATACACTTTAGCGCTGGATTCATTTTCAGACATTTTTTAATCCTCTCTGTTTCTTTAGCTTGGCATCGTCTTCTGGTCCACATGGGGATTTCAGGTAATGCAATATAGAGTATTATACAATATATTCTAAAACACTGTAAATCTCTCAATGACTTAAACCATACATAACCATTAAGAACAAGTAAATTCACCCAAACCTTTGAACATTTCGTTGGCTGAATAGTATTTTATATACATGGCATGCATAAACAGTCCTTCATTTTCTTTCCTTTACCTTGAAAAGGCTGCTGAATCAGTCCCTTACCCTTGAGGCATGTTGTGCAAAGCCTAAGCCAATATCTTAGAAATGAGCTTGGTGTGTCTGAGCCATTGGTCTCAATTTACATCTTCCATATGTACAATTATACTGCACTCTCTGGGTGTGTGTTTATAGCAGTCTCTAGACAGGTTTATTAGACCAGTGGAAAAGTATGTTTTGTATTTCTTTTTCTAATTGTTCTAAAATGTACTGTTACTTTGTTACATTCAGCAATGTTGTTCTCATTATTTTATTTTTCCTCTGGCTGAATGCTAAATGCTGTATTAAGGCATGTCTACTGAAGGGTTCCAATTTAATGTACATTTGAGGGGTTTAAGTAAAAAAATAAAATAAAATAAAATAAATAAAAAAAAACACAATAACCACAATAATCATCTTAAACATTAAGATTTATGATAAAATTATGTTATCGACTCCTTATAATTCTCGTATTGATTCTGTTACACAATTTTCAGCTTCTGTAATTGTGATACATGTGCTACAATGAAATAATATACTGTATGCTAAATACGATTTATATGCATGTTTTTTTTTTTTTTTTTTTTACTAAACCCTTCAGTATTTGAATGCATTTTTATAGGAATCTGATAAAGTGGTAAGACTTTACAATAACAGTACATATATAATCATGCACTAATACCTGAATTAATGCTTACTTAAATATGAACTAATGATGAGTTAAGGCATGTACTAATCACAAACTAATGAAGAACTTACCTTAATTACGACGTGAGTCTTATGAATTCATGCGTGAATAACGACCATGTTAGTACATGATTGTTAGTTAATGTATTAATTAATGTGTAGGGGTAAACTAAATCAAACATCAATGTACACAAACATTATTGGATGGAGTTGAAATGAAATTATTGGTGTTTATATTACTTTCTACGTTTGATAAGGAGGATCAATGTAAATTATGAAAGTAATCCAGCGCCATCCAATGACGTTTGTGTACACAGCTGCATTTGGCAAATTATATAAACAATTTGAAATAATGCACGTTTAATTCATATTCTCTATTATAGAGCATGTTTGATTTAGTTTACCCCTATATGTTAATTAGTACATTAACTAACAAACATGTACTAATGTACTTAAGGTGGTTGTTATTCATGCATGAATTCATAAGACTCACATCGTAGTTAAGGTTAGCTCTTCATTAGTTTGTGAGTAGTACATGCCTTAACCCATCATTAGTTCATATTTAAGTAAGTTTTAATTCAGGTATTAGTGCACGATTATTCATGTACTGTTATTGTAAAGTCTTACTGATAAAGTAGAAAGCTATCCATAATGTTTTTTCATAGCTCGAGAAATGTACCATCTGTGTAATACGGATAATACGTTAACATATGAGTTTATTCTTTTTCTTTTTTACCATTTATTCTCATAATGACAACTGCTTGTATTGAAATGCAAAAAAGAGCAACCTGGTTTTAGTAACATTTGCTATTAATTGATTTTATACTTTTCATAGTACCTTATCTAAACCAGTATAACTTAGGGTAAACTCCTCTGTGTAACAGAAACTTTACCCAAACTTTGCAACAACACAAATGAGTTTCTGTGAAAGGTTAACCACTTTAGCAACTTTAGGTGAACTACTCCTTGAAGATTATACCAGTAAAGCACTTACGTTATTGATCTTGAGTTTGCCCTTGTCCTGTTTCTGCAGATGTCCTGATAGCTGGTACAGCACGGCCCGGCTACGCCGCCGGTTAGCGTTGAAGCCCTGCGGCCGCGTGACCTTGTGAACCTCCAGTCCTGTCTCCTCATCTGAGCACAGAGCACACTTTAATGCATTTTCATGATTTTATAACAAAACAAATCAAATCAAATGTGACATACAGTATGTGAACACATTTCTTCAAATAGTTTGAGCTCTTATAAATATATGCAGTTTGCTGAATGTGGAGGAAGAAGTGTATAAAGAGTTCTTGTTCACTACTCTGCAGGTCATACAAGCTAAGTACACGGAAGATTAATAACTGCTGCACTAATTACTGAATAACTGAAAATGACTGAGGTTATGTAACCACTGCAAACAAAGAACACGTGAAGAGCATAAAGTATTAAATTGGTTTCCACTTAAAAGCAAACTGATAGAGATAGCAGGGTGTGCATTTATTGCTATCTCATTCCTTCTGTTCTCTGCTATCTCTAAAACCACACTCATCTCTCTTCTCTACCCAATTAAACTCACTTCAAATTCACTTATAAAATCATTCAGATTTAATCTGAAGAATATAATTAGTTTCCTCTCTAACCAGTCTAGACCTAGGTTAGTGAACAGGACAGGTGTTGTGTGTGAAGTACTGAGTCTCAAGTGTTTGTAAATCAGATAGAAAGCCTCCACAATGAGATCATCAATGCTATGAAGTACAATGCTCTCTCTCTCTCTCTCTCTCTCTGGGTTGTGGTGGATCCAGAGCTAATCCTGGGAATACTGGGAGTGAGGAGGGAATAGACCCTGGTTGGGATTTCATGTACACTCACATTTAAAATATGGTGTAGCCAATCCAACTACTGGTATGTTTTTTGGGAGGTGGGAGGAAACTGGAGAACCGAGAGGGAACCCACATAGAGAACATGTGAAACTCCATATAGGCAGTGAATGAGAACTCAGGATTGAACTGGGGATCCTTGAGCAAATACATTATTTCTTGAAGAGAGGGTGAACACAAGGTGATTTAAAACTGCTCTAAATATCTGAGTAGACCCATGATTGGTCAGTTTTATAACAATAAATGCCAGTCAATTTAGTTCAGATTACATACAACGTGCATGTAAATGTAAAGTTTGTACTTGGGATTACAAACATTAAAGAGAACAAAATGTTAACAATTTTACAAACAATGCAAACAAAATCACTCAAAAGTGTTACATAGTGAAAACATTATTTTAAAAAGTGCTTAACTGGTTAATGATGCTATTTTTAAGTTCAAGTGTATTTTCAAGAAAGCATTTCCCCAAAATTCCTCTCCAGAATCCATCACTTCCTGCATGCCTGGCTACAGGAAGATACCATAGGATCATAGAAAGCTGCTATAGCTGGGTTCTGAGACCGGGGAGTGAATTTCAAGGGGGTACGGAATTCCAGTTTAAACTCATTTACATTTTTTTTTGGGTTAATGATGAGGGTTTCTAACTTTTATTCACTTGAAAGCCTACGAAAGCGAGTTCTGCACATAAGCGTAGCGGGGATATTCTGCGTGTGGTTGCGCAATGTTTACTTTCCTGATAATACCTGGGAATGCGGAAAATAATACCTGGGAATAAGGGGAACGCATCTCTTTCAGAGCGTATCCTCACAGGACCGATCAGACCACCTCAGGGAAGTTAATGGTGTCTTAACGGAGCCAGAAACAGTTACTTTAACAGATGTGATAGTAGAAACTTTGATATGGCTAAAGCTACTGTATATACCTGAAATGATCCAGGTTTAATCTACTAACCCCATTTCCATAAAAGTTGGGAAGTACAAAGACAAGATATTGAATGTTTTCACTGACCAACTTAATTGTATTTTGTAAATATAAACAAATTTAGAATTTGATGCCTTCATCAACACACTCAAAAAAAGTTGGGACAGAGGCAAAATAAGACTGAAAAGTTTACAGAATATTCAAGTAACACCATTTTGAAGGATCAGGTTAAGTGGTAACAGGGAAGGATATCAGGAGTGAGCATAAAAGGAGCATCCACCAAAAGCTCAGTCTTTGCAAGCAAGGATGGGTCGTGGCTCACCACTTTTTGCCAAACTTCGTGAGAGAATTGTCAGTTGGCTCAAAAAGAACATTGCTCAACGCAAGATTGCAAAGAATTTAGGTCTTTCACCATCTACAGTGCAAAATATTGTGAAAAGATTCAGGGAATCCAGAGAAATCTCATTGCGTAAAGGGCAGGTGTGACCAGTCATGTGAAGCGGTGTCGTGGTCAGGTGATGTGCAGGGGCTGATGGGTATCACAGTTGACATTTGGGAATAGTACCTAGGATTCCGTGTTTGTGTGGATGCTCACCCATCTCAGGACACTGCTCTTCATCCTGGTCCTTCTTATTGTCTGTGATGTCTTTATGGGACACCAGGAACAGTACGACCTCTCCTTTCTCATTCTTAATGGGCACGATATCCAGCAGACACCAGAACTGAGTACCTGCCAATTAGAGAGACTTTTACAGCTTCTGTAACAGCTGCTCATTAACACACAGCAGAACACAGGGGAACACGCTACAAGCTTATCACTGACACATGAAACATGCTGGAGAAACTCTCTAATCCAATTCATCCCTCAGTTATCTGCGTCTCTCACACACACACACACACACACACACACACACACACACACACACACACACACACACACACACACACACACACACACACACATACACACACAGAGTTTAAATCAGCTCTATCTGTCTGAGGAGATTGAAGGCTTTCTTGGCAGGGATGTCTTTATCCCCCCTAATCGTCTATGCCTACCTTCGGTGAAACTGAAAAAAAAAATAATAATAATAAGGAAGGTATTTTCACGGTTACAATCCTTGCAGTAGTGCAGATCCCTCTGTCTCACCTGCCGACCTAAGAGCTGCCGATGAGATTTACAAAAACAACTATCATTCCAAACAGGGCTCTAAGAGAAGGTGATGAAGACCAAATGTCTGTCACTCTAAAACTCACTGTGTGTGTGAGTGTGTGTGTGTGTGTCACTTTTATTATGCACAGCTTTCACGAAAAAAAATGAGAAAAAACATCCTCATCTTAGAAAACTCTGTCAAATTGAGTGTTTCGATAATACAACTGATGATGTACAACAACATACAATGATGGTAAGTTGTCTGTGTGCAAAGACTTAGCTGTTTAAACCAATAAAAGTGATTTTTTCCCCTTTCTTTCTAGAGAATGAACCACATCAATAAGCAAGAGTAGCGGAGTTTGATTTAAAATGGCACAGCACACTCTAGGCCTGGGTAATGATCCACAAATATATCACGAAAGTAAAAGACATTTTCAAGGTACATTATTTTATCATTACCATCATAACACATTTATAAGCATCATATAAATATTTTATAAAGCAATATTGGAGGATATCTTATGCTAAAACCTGTGAGAAGACTAAAAATATTATAAGGAATCTTGCTTTGTCTTTACCTGCAAAAGAGAATAGAGAAGATTCTTTAGTTATCATCAATTTTGAACCTTTTATAAAGTGTCCTTTCATTTTTTACATTGATACAAGGGTGAAGCCCTTGTATCAGCCAAATTATAGATTTTAACTTATAATCAAATTTGCATTTATAGCACAGATGTGAATCAATACGTATTTCTGCTACGACTTTCCCAAAGTGTCATGAATGTGCTTTTAGGAAAAACAAATCAATAATATGCAAGATAAGGATAACTAAATCTAACCGTGGCTACGTTTACATGCAGCCCAATAATCTGTTAATAATTTGACTGATAGCTAAGAATTATTTTTTTAAAAATGTTCATGTAAACATCTCAATCAGAATAGAGTAAACCAAATGACCGCATCTGAATGTTATTTCTATCCGGTTTAACGAGGTGGGTAATCCATAATAAATAAATAAATAAATACATTAATTAGATTGATAGCCATGTAAACATTTGTGTGTTCTGTGCATATATGTTCCGCAGCTCTGTGTGTTCTGTGCATATATGTTGCACAGCTCATGCAAACCCATTTTAATTGATTTAAATGTAATGGGCATCAACCTCGTGATATTTACCTCAGAAAAATTAAACAGTTAATATTTACCAGAAATGCGAGGATGCAGACCATACACACAGTAAAAACAAACGAGGTACAACCCGGGACTATTACACATCTTGCTCTTGGAGTGATCTTTGTTGGTCAGTAACTCCTGGGGAGGGTAACAATGGTCTTGAATTTCTTCCATTTGTACACAATCTGTCTGACTGTGGATTGGTGGCGTGTAAACTCTTTAGAGATGGTTTTGTAGCCTTTTCCAGCCTGATGAGCATCAGCAACTTTTTTCCTGAGGTCATCAGAAATCTCCTTTGTTTGTGTCATGATACACTTCTTCAACATGTATTGTGAAGATCAGACTTTGATAGATCCCTGTTCTTTAAATAAAACACCTGTTTGTCATCCCATTCATTGAAAACAACTCACTCAAATTATAGGTGACCTCAACTGTCACCTTCAAATTAACTGCTAATATTAGAGGTTCACATACTTTTGCCACTCACAGAGATGCAATATTGGATCATTTTCCTAAGTAAATAAGTGACCAAGAAGAATATTTTTGTCTGATTTGTTTAATTCGGTTCTCTTTATCTACTTTAAGGCCTTGTGTGAAAATATGATGATGTTTTAGGTCATATTTATGCAGATATATAAAATTCTACAAACCTTCAAGCACCACTGTATAACGATTTTAACATTGACATTTCGTGGTATTTTCACCAACCAGAGCATTCTTGTTCCTGAATGTTGGTCAAATATAAAATGCTGAGCAATTTACTGCCATCACACACTCTTCTTTTCGCTGTCTGTCTAATAATCACAGTTAGAAGATGTTTTTCTGAGACGGAAATAATTTAAAACCTGTTAACAACACAAGCAGAGCAATTAAAATGCTGACTGCGCTGACCAGACTCACGCACTTCTCGTTGTTATGACAACACTGAGACTAAACGTCGCTCTACGCAAGCGTATAATTTTGGATCGGATTACAAGTAACGTGCAGATAAATGAGGATTGTCTACTCTACAGTGTCCAGTTTAAGAAACAGTGAGGTCCAAATGTCTGAGACCATACTGAAAATCTGGGATTTTTTTTTTCCCATTTCAAATAGGAAATAAACTAAAATATTTAAAGCAAACAAAGTAAATGTTCAATATCTTCAATATTTAATATTCTGCACTATTTCTAGCTCCCTGTTTAAATGTATGCAAATCTGTGATATTGACCATGTTAACTACTTTGTTTAAAACGTCAGATTTTCCTCATGTCTAATCTCTTCTATTGAAACGTGTGTTCAGACGACACTTCGATGGATTTGATCTCAAATGGATCATAAGGTTTTGCACAAGCTTCTTGAGTCCATGCCAGCTCGAGTGCACACTGTCATTAAAGCAAAAAGGGGGGACACCAAATACTAAGAAACTCTGAAATTCATGTAAATATTTCATAGATTCTACTTTTCACTCAAGTTGTTGTCAATAATATAATCTGTAATGAAAACCGCTGTATTGAATTAGAAAAAAATGCAAAATAGAAGCATTTTCACTAGTGCTCTCAGACTTTTGGACTCTATATAAACAACAATCGGAATAATTTCAGTCGGATTGGTGAAAATCTTCCAGTCTTGATCAGTCTACCAATAATGATAACTGAGAGTTGTTCTTTCTTCTCTGTTTCATGTTAAGGCAAAGTCACATAAAACCTAACTAGTTTTGACATCAATTCTCCAGCATTCCTTTATTAAAGCTTTATGCATAGCTTATTATCGTGTTATAAAGGCCTTATGTAGGCAGCATTCAAGTAAAGTGCTACCAAAACTGCATTATTTAATAAGTTAAAGCTGCAGTCACACCGGGCATGAATAAAATCTGCCCATTCACTTGAATGGAAGAAGATTTCATCTTCAAAAAGGGGTCTTTTCTTTTTGTGCAGTGTATAATTCCACATCCTCATGCTGAGTTCATAGAGGAACTTTAACCCTACAAATCTGCCAGTCTTGGAAGTGTGGCCAATAGAAAACACAGCCATGTGGCCAGGGTTATGTATTTCTGGAAGATTCAACTGATTATTATCACTGTCTCAGAACATCCAAGTCAAGGACTGGTACATATTACAAACTAGCTAAATAAATCATAATGTTCTATTTAACAAGCTAATGAAACTGCAAATAATAGTTAGTATAATGTCCCTCACAAACAACAAACTATTAAAATTAGCTAGCTAAGGTTAGCTGTTCACTGAACCAATACTTTCCCTCCAGAGAAACGTCACACCAGGACTGCTCATAATCGGCTACTCGCCCAATCTGCTACTGTTATAGAAGTACTGCCATTACCCATCATATCCAGATAAACCCAAATGAACACAATACAAGTTAATGCAATGCTAAGAGATAAATGCAGTCTTAGCTCAGTAATTAGCATTCAATGCTAAGGAGTGGACAGTCGTGACCTTAAATCTTGCTGTCACACTTATGACTGTATGGGATTCTGCCTCAGTTTGGATAAAATAAATCCAGGCAATGCAGAGTGAGCAGCCATACAGTGGTGATTGAAAGTTTGTGAACCCTTTAAATTTCCCATATATCTGCATAAATATGACCTAAAACATCAACACATTTTCACACAAATCCTAAAAGTGGACAAAGAGATCCCAATTAAACAAACGAGACAAAAATATTATACTTAGTCATTTATTTATTGAGGAAAATGATCCAATATTACATATCTGTGAGTGGCAAAAGTATGTGAACCTTTACTTTCAGTATCTGGTGTGACCCCCTTGTGCAGCAATAACTGCAACTAAATGATTCCTGTAACAGTTGATCAGTCCTGCACATCGGCTTGGAGGAATTTTAGCCCATTCCATGATTTTCTCCTTGCAACCCTGCCATGCACACCATTATTGTTCATTGTTCTCCTGATGGTTGACTCCTGGGGAGGGTACCAATGGTCTTGAATTCCCTCCGTTTGTACACAATCTGTCTGACTGTGGATTGGTGGAGTCCAAACCCTTCAGAGATGATTTTGTAACCGTTTCCAGCCTCATGAGCTTCAACAACTCTTTTCCTTAGGTCCTCAGAAATCTCCTTTGTTTGTGCCATGATACACTTCCGCAAACATCAGACTTTGATAGATCCCTGTTCTTTAAATAAAACAGGGTGCTCACTGACACCTAATTGTCATCCCATTGACTGAAAACACCTGACTCTAATTTCACCTTCAAATTAATTGCTAATCCTAGAGGTTCACATACTTTTGCCACTCACAGATATGTAACATTGGATCATTCTCCTCAATAAATAAGTATAATATTATTTATATTACTAGTATAATATTTTTGTCTCATTTGTTTAATTGGGTTCTCTTTATCTACTTTTGGGACTCGTGTGAAAATCTGATGATGGTCAAATTTATGCAGATATCTAGAAAATTGTATCATACCACTGTATGATGGCATAATGAAGAGTTCAAGGCTGAGAACACATTCTGTCATCATACACTGACAGACAGAGATCACTGACATGTGCGTAACAAATCCGTATGTCTGAATAAAGTGCAATCCAGAGTGTCATCTATGTGCAGCCATGAACTACTATTCCTTCCACATCTAACCCCACTCAACACAGGAGAGAGATAAGATGAGTTACAAATTACACTGGTGATGCATCGTTGTTGAGGTAGCGTGTGAAAGAGGTTTGTGAGAAAGTGCACACTCGGTGACGAGACAGATGTAGACAGAGCGACAGAGACAATATTAGATTTAATACTGGTGAGCTATGGAAAATGAGTTAGCCTCATTTATCAATTCTCATTATTTGTTTGTTAATATATATATTTAATTCTTCATAAGTTAGTCTTGGCCAATTCCCACCCATCATATGACAGCTGCAATCAGGGAGGGTGAAGGCTATTACGTGCTTCCTCCAAAACGTGTGAAGCCAGCAAACTGCATCTTTTCGAGCTGCTGCTCATGCTGCATTACTGAGTGGCATAACATGCTTGGAGGAACGCGCTAGGGGAGATTTGATTGATAGGGGAGAGAGTATGGCACCCCTCCCACCCAAATGTGCTCTCTTGGCCTCCTGGCCACGGATTCAAACTCTGGAATGATTTCCAGAAAAAAATATAATTAACAGCCTAACACTACCTAAATGGTCAAACTCTGGCGCCAGATTATTGAAAAGGTAAATTAGATGTGAAGTAAGTGAGGTGAAAATGGTTTGATGTGAAAATGGAGTAGAAAATATACTTGTATCTACTGTATATCTACTGAACCCAGGTGATCCAAGCAAACAGATTACACATTGCACATTGCATCACATGGCAGTTTGAGACACAGCAGATCAGTCACTTATCGGTCACTTAGTAGTGTTACACAGAATTAAAAGAAGATGCGGTGGCAACTTAAAGGTGCATCTCAAAAAAATTAAATATCGTAGAAAAGTTCATTTTTTCCCAGAATTTAATTTAAAAAGTAGAACTTTCATATATTCTGGATTCATTACACATAAAGTAAAAAGGTGTTTTGAGTTAATTAGCTGATTAGAGCTCTTCTCAGGTCGACATTATAAATTCTTTATTCTAATATTTTTGAGATACCGGATTTTGCCAGTATCTCATTTCCATGAGCTGTAACCTGTAATCATCAAGATTAAAACTAAAAAAGGCTTGAAATATTTCACTTTATGTGTAATGAATCTAGAATATATGAAAGTTCCACGTTTTGAATTAAATTACAGAAAAAAATAACTTTTCCACGATATTCTAATTTTTTGAGATGCACCTGTATACACTGCCTGAGCCCCTCCTCCTTTTATACAGCAGCATTCTTAACTCAATGACTGGTCTTACTTGTCTTAATGTAAGTATTTATATTGGTTTCCTTTCTGTACTTTTATATATATATATATATATATATATATATATATATATATATATATATATATATATATATATATATATATATATATATATATATATATTTTTTTTTTTTTTTAATATTTACTATTTCTTTAGTCAGTGGCATTAATAGGAAATGACTGGGTTTCACAAAAGTTTCATTAAATTTGTACGTTATTAAAAATACACAAGCAATCTATATATAAAAGTGCTTCAACTCATCATGATTTATGTGATTTAAAGCCAATCAATCAAGGTTTACTTCAGTTAGTCTTCTTATGTGTAAATGTATACACACTCAGGAGCACGAGCAGGGTACAAACGTTTTTGCAAACGTACAATGCACAAGTAGGATACAAACGCACAATGCATGGCTGATGGGTGCGGATTGTATTAGTAGTAAATAAATATGTTTTAAAGCAGTGGTCACCAACCCTCTTCCTTGAGATCAACCTTCCTGCAGGTCTCATCTCCAACCAAAATCTAACACACCTGTTTTAGCTGATCAAAAACTTCTTAAGGCAATGATTAGATGGTCAGGTCGCCATGATTATGGTTGGAGCTAAAGTCTTCAGGAAGGTAGATCTCCAGGAAGAGGGTTGGCGACCACCGTTTTAAAGAATGTGTCTGTAAATGTTGGTAGAAGTCAAAGTAACACATCTAAGCAGAACAGCTCCCACCAAACATTACAAACAAACTTTATATTTTTTAACGTATTTTGCATTAGACTTTAAGTAGTACCTGAGAGAACGGTTTTGAAGAAATTAGTTCTTGTCCACTGTGCCAACGTGTGTTGGTAAAAGATTTTTTAAAAACATATTAAATATTAAAACCAGGTTTCTAAGCACCAGTCATGGAAACTCACTGCCCTGTACAGTTTTCTGTATTCCCAACACACCTGATGCACCTGAACAGGATTTGGGTCAGCTGTGCTGGGAGTAGAGATGTGAGGAAAACCTGAATGTGTGCAGGGTAGTGAGTTTTTATGGCTGGAGTTTTGAAACTCTGCTTTAAAGTGCATTTCAGATAACAAGCATTCTCCGTTATAATCTTCACTAAGATCTGACTGAAGGTGATTTTCAATACTGGCTGAAATGACTGCATATGATATTTTGCTAGGGTGGGGCGGGGGGATTCATAGCTTTCAAAACAGTGTTACTATGGATGCAAACTTTAATACAATGAAAAAAACACGGTCAGTATCACATAAACACAGTATATATTAATAAAATTGGTTTCAATCTTCCCACATATTCAATTTTTTCCTACATTCTTTTGAATGTCCATGGAATAAAATAAAATATTAGATACCATGAGTGTACCTTCTACCATCATTTAGACATTTAAATGGCCATGGGATATGAAGCAATGCGATAACATTAAATCAAAAATTACATTATATGGCCAACAGCCAATAGTTGCTGCAAGCCTTTTATAATCGACCAATAGGTGTGTGAGAAGGCGGGAATTACAGAGAGGGGTTAAAGCAATGCAAATATGTGCACATATAATAAAGCATTAGACCATAAGCATATCATAATGAAACTAAAGCTGAATCCCGTACATTTTCGCACATTTAGAAATCCCGGCTGAACGCTTTTTTTAAGGTCTGAAAAAGAGGACATGTCCAGGAAAATGAGGCTGTATGGTCACTCAGCATTTTCTGATTTGATCTGTGATCTGATCTGATCACAACACGGAATGCATGTGAACACTGGGGATTTACACAAACATCCTGCAGTGAGACAGCAATGATTAATCATGAACAAAGCATTAAAATGAATGACTAAACATTTGTTTTTTGATTAATCAAATACCTTTCACGGCAGTTGAAGTCCAGTGTGAATTAAGGATATGTGCTCAGAAACAGAGCTGTAATTTTTATTTAGTGTGCAGTCGAGGCTTCATTTTCAATTCACACTGGCCACCAATGGCACAAGTATCAAGAGAAATGTCGCACTTGTTTAAGCAAATATATCTAATATAAATATAAAAATAACTATAAATATAAAAAGAAACTTATAGCAGATGTATAAGCAAATATAACCTGAAAATGTCTGCATGGAGAATCCATCTTATACGATCAAATTAAGGTGAAGTGAACTAGTGAAATTACGCTTAGAGTGTGTGATCACTGTGGGTTTCACACATTTGCTATAAAAGGTTTTGCTGAGCATATTGGAAAGATTTACTCTTACTGCTTTTGACTCTATTACAAATACACTATCAAATCGTGTTTAAACACATGCTGAGTGAAAATAAAGACACAAGCCAAACAGCACGACTATCAGCTGCAGTTTAGTTTTGTTGAGGATGAACACACAATAGTTTTTATCAGCTGTGTCAATTGTGTTCATTCTTTATGATCTACTCTATCAGTAAACACCAATACACTAGGCTCTGAAAGTAGAATAGGACATTTCTAGGAAAAAGGCGTATTAACAGAAGCTATTAAACTCTATGAACTGTATGCACATCATTAGGTGATAATATTTATTATATGGATTTTTATATATATATATATATATATATATATATATATATATATATATATATATATATATATATATATATATATATATATATATATCTGTAAATGTTAGAAACTCAAGCCAGTATTTCCATTTTACATAAAGCCTCGTCCTGAAAGCAAGTGAATCTCCATTACACTTCACTGAACGAGCACGAGTCTGCACATGCGGGTCAATCAAACAGCGTGCAATACAAAGGAAGCGCAATAACTCTGACTAAAATATTCATTTTGATCAAATATGTTGTTTGATGCTATATTTAGCTATATTTAGAAACAAAAGTAATTGTGTTTTTTATGAGAGCAGTAACTGTAATGGGGTTATAACATGTAATTTTATATAAATGTAAGAAGTGTCATTTACAGAATAAAGTAACATGTTACTGTGTTCAAATGAATGAATGTGTGTGTTACTGCAGAACATTCAACCTCTTACCAGTTAACACTTACTTTGTGCTTTTCTTTTTCTTTTTTTAAATAATTTTTAATACAGCGATTTAACATCTGCTTTAAAGCTTGTGGACAATCAGTTGTTTTTTTTTTTTGTTTTTTTTTCAAAATAATGTTAATATTTTTAAAAATCCTTTGCACAATGTATAGCATAGCCCACATAGATACATTTAATACCCTTTTCATAGCCTTCAATTTGCACAATGTTTGAAGGACAGCATTGGGCAGAATGTGAAATAACACGTTTTTTTCTCCCGAAAAAAAAACCCAAAAATAAAAATTGGCCTTTTAATCCAACTAATCAATTAATTGAAGAAATAATCAACAGATTAATCGATTATCAAAATAATCGTTAGTTGCAGCCTTAATTTGATCCTCTTTGAAACAGTGCCTATTAATAAAGTTAATACACTATCAAATGAGACATAAAATTGACATTTTGTAGTAATTTTTACAATTTAAATTAACAAAAAACATCAGTCACATGGAAAAAGTAAGTATACACCTACATTTATCACACCTTCAAATCAATAAAATTAGAAGCAGGTGTTCAAGATTGGGTGCCAGTGATCAGAACCTGCTTAGGGAGTGCAGGTGGAACCTGTCTTATTTATACCCCTCTCACATCTAGTGTCTGGTGTTCACTTTGTTATTGAGGTGTGTGATGTCATCATGCCAAGATCTAAAAAGTTCTATAAGGCCTTCAGAAAAAAGGCTGTGGATGCCTATGAGTCTGACAAGGGATTTAAAAAGACTTTTTGAAATACATCATTCCACTGTAAGGAAAATCATCTACAAATGGCACAGATTTCAAACAACTGCCGATTTGTCCAAGACTGGCCGTCCCAGCAAATTCAGCTCAAGAGCAGACCGTCTGATGCAAAAAGAAGTCTCAAAGAACCCCAAAATTTCGTCAAAGGATCTGTTAGTAAGTCTTGCAACATGCGTCTACAATCAGAAAGAGACTGCACAAATTTGACCTGCATGGGAGGCGTGCCAGGAAAAAGCCTTTGCTGTCTAAAAAGAACATTAGGGCAAGACTACAGACCAAAGACAGCTTTTCAGGAGAAGCACCTCATACCAACTGTGAAGCACGGTGGTGGAAATGTTATGGTTTGATGTGCCTTCGCTGCCTCAGGGACTGGACAGCTTGCATTCATTGATTGAACTATGAATTCCACATCATATCAAAGAGTGCTTGAAGATAATGTGAGGCCATCTGTCCGAAAGTTGAAGTTGAACCGAAAGTGTACCTTTCAAGAGGATAACGATCCTAAGCACACTAGCAAATCCACCAAGGAATGGCTCAAAAAGAAGAAATGGAGGGTTATGGAATGGCCTAGTCAAAGCCAGATTTGAATCCCATTGAAATGTTGTGGGGAGATTTGAAATGGACAGTACATGAAAGAAAACCCTTAAACATCTTGCAACTGAAAGAATATTGCATGGAAGAGTGGTCAAAGATTCCAGCAAGCCGATGTCAGAGACAGTAGGCAAAAAGCCTACACAAAGTTATTTATGCTAAATAATAACTTGCAATACTAGCTTCTGAGGCCAAGGGTGTACTTACTTTTTCCACAGAAGAATATCACATCTGTTGATATTTCTGTTCAATAAATGATTGAAAAAGCTATTTTTCCTCTGGTTTAGTTCAGGTATATCAACTTCATTAACAGGCACTGTTTCAAAGATGTGCTTGTCCAAATATGTCAAAAAAGCCAACAATTTCCATGGGGTGTACTTATTTTTTCACATGACTGTATATGTTTTAGGATTTGCATCAATCACTGAATCACACCAAAAGCCAACAGCCAACTTCTTTCTGATTGTTTATAGATGCAGAAAGTGAGTTACAGTATCACATGCAGAACACGGGTGCTCGCTATAAATGCTGCAGAAGTGCTGAGTAGTGGGTACTGTGATCCATTTCAATATGAATATCTGCAAATTTGCCCGGGCCAAATGAAACGAGGCAGCACGCCATAATAGCCCTGTGGGGCCTTGAATTTGACACATATATAAAATGATTGTGAGAGCAGAACCTCCTGAGAATTTAAGCACTTGAATACTAGCTCATTTTCTCACTAGGAATTTTGACTCGAGCGGCTCAAATCCCTAGTGCACGCAGGACACAAACATCTTAAACTACGCCACTGTCATGCATATAAAAAAGACCAATATACGGTATTAGCTAATACTCAGAGCTTTGATATTAGTATGAGATTAAAAATGGAAAAAGTGGAATCAGGACATCCTCAGTTAATACATTTCAGGATTCCAGTCTCTAGTTCAGAACCTTAATCACTGAGCCACCAGTGCCCCAGAACCTAAATATAACAAATTATAAGCACAGGATATACTGTATATAGTATACTGTTAATACGTTAACAAACATGAAAACATTATAGTGGTGATTGAAAGTTTGTGAACCCTTTAAAATTTTCAATATTTCTGCATAAATATGGCCTAAAACATCATCAGATTTTCACACAAGTCCTAAAAGTAGATAAAGAGAACCCAGTTAAACAAATGAGACAAAAATATCATACTTGGTCATTTATTTATTGAGGAAAATGATCCTATATTACATATCTGTGAGTGGCAAAAGTATGTGAACCTCTAGGATTAGCAGTTAATTTGAAGGTGAAATTAGAGTCAGGTGTTTTCAGTCAATGGGATGACAATCAGGTGTGAGTGAGCGCCCTGTTTTATTTATAGAACAGCGATCTATCAGTCTGATCTTCACAACACATGCTTGTGGAAGTGTATCATGGCACGAACAAAGGAGATTTCTGAGGAGATTTTCCAAATCAAAGTCCTGACCTTAATCCAATAGAAATGTTGTGGAAGGACCTGAAGCAAGCAGTTCATGTGAGGAAACCCACCAACATATCAGAGTTGAAGCTGTTCTGTACTGAGGAATGGGATAAAATCCCTAAAAGCCGATGTGCAGGACTGATCAACAGTTACCAGAAATGTTTATTTGCAGTTATTGCTGCACAAGGGGGTCACACCAGATACTGAAAGCAGAGGTTCACATACTTTTGCCACTCACAGATATGTAATAGTGGATCATTTTCTTCAATAAATAACTAACCAAGTATAATATTTTTGTCTCATTTGTTTAACTGGGTTCTCTTTATATGTCTATAGCACAAAATGGCACACAGGTTCTTTTATCTATTCCTATAATAACCTCTGTCATGTCTATTTCTATATTTACTTGCAATCTCTCTGATTACAGAGCATTCAGTTTAGTGCCATGTTCTGCAGCCAGCAGTAGGTAAATATGCGAATAACACTCACATTACACTCTGTATAATCTGCTATAATATGAGAAAAAGAACGCAGTGAATTCTGCTTTGAAGCATTATTCAGCTGGTGTTCGCAATACTAATAAGGGATTATTTCCAGAAAAGCCTAAAAGGTGAGGCAGGGTGAGGACACTGTCGTCCCATAGTGTTATTATCCTGTGTGCCCAGGTGCATCCAAGGCTAGTTATTACACTGATATCAACAATACAAGCAATCTGAGGAGATAAATATGTTCTCTAAAGAAAGGGAGCCACTGAATTGTTGGCGCCCAGTTAAGGATGTCATGAGCTTAAGACTAAAATAGGCATTTGTACATACAGGTTTTTATACACAAGGAAAATCCATTTCCATCCAATCATTTTGTCATTTTTTCTCTCGTAATTTTTGGTCAGTTATTTCTTTTTTTTTTTTTTTTTTTTTGCTGCTCAGCAGTCTATGTACTGTACTCTCTCACACTCATTCTCTCGCTCACCTCCTTTCTTGTAGAAAACCAGTTCAGTCTTGAATTCCCGCCGGTCGTCCAGAGCGGTCTGGATTTGCGCCGTCAGCCTGTCGCTCGTCTCCGGCCCATACAGAAAGTTGCACGCACAGCTCTTCTGCATCAGCTCAGCGCGAGCGTAGCCTGTCAGCTCGCAGAATCCGTCCGAGCAGTACACGATGGGGTAGAGGGACTGTACCTGGGCATTCCCCAGCACAAAGTTGCTATCTGTGACAGAGACAGAAAGGGATTATGGGAATTTGTGGTCCTCCATGCTTTAGAAGCTATTCTCTATGAGTGCTTTCCTGTATGGCAGACAGATGTAGAGTCATTAATGGCTGTAAGAATTCTTAAGCATGTCCAAAACTAGCATGTTTATTTGGCAAGGACAGGTTTTATGACGCAAATATTAAATTATAAGATTATAAAATGGAAAAGCATTCATCTTTTTACTTTCTCCTGCTTTTTTTTTTTTTTGAGTGAGGTGTAGTATTAGTAGTAGTATTATTGCCAACACAACCGTCTAACAATTTATGGTAGCCACAATAAATCACACTGAAAACATGAAGAAAAAAAGGAATTCCGTTTGATGGCAATATTAAACATACAAAATGTATTTATTAATGAATGAATTCATTAAGGAATTAATTAATTAAGTTTATGAAATGTCCCTGTAGAGGCAACCACTTTTTTTTTTTGTATGATGCACAGGAACAGGTCGGAGAAGACAGCATCTTAACTGGAGATAACACTTATTTAGAAAACTGAATTTTATATGGCATGTTGATTATTACAAAAAACGAGCAACTCCTCTTATTTAAATGAGCATAGCCGATGATCAGCTCAAAATAAACACATATTACCTCAGATACACCACCTTAGTTTTTTATCTCGTTGTCACATTAAGTTGTGTGTCACACACACACACACACACACACACACACACACACACACACACACAAATTAAGAATACTTCTTAATTATTCTCTGGTTCAGTCACATTTGTATTTTCACTCCTGTCCAAGATATGTGCTGCTGTCAGCACAAAATATTATGCTTGGATATTTCTAGCTCATAAAGCAAAAAATACTGTATCGAGTGCTATTTATAATATACTATTAGATGTTTATTTGAATCGGCCCACGTTTTCCAATTCCCTGATTATCTTCTGGCTTACAGTGTTTTTGTTTAAATGTGGTGGTCTAGACATAACTGTAAAACACGTGTCTCAAAATCAATAAAAATGACAAATCTGGCAGCTGCAGGACTGTGTACAGATCATTTTAATAATCTAAACAGGCGGCCCAGGAATTGATGTTAAGTGTCTGCGTAAACCAAATCTGAATACAGAGAACTTTCTCCAAATAAATATTGATGTTCCTTTTGAACTTGTCACCAATACTTCCCCAGATGTGGTTGAACGCAAACTATTATTATCCCTCCATCCATCCATTTTCTGTACCGCTTATCCTACACAGGGTCGCAGGGAGCCTGGCGCGTATCCCAGGGAACTCGAGGCACAAGGCGGGGGGGAAACCCATCGCAGGGCACCAAAGGGCATTTTGGACAGTTTAGAGATGCCGATCAGCCTACAAAACGCATATCTTCGGACTGGGGGAGGAAACCGGAGTACCCAGAGGAAACTCCTGAAGCACGGGGAGAACATACAAACTTCATGCACACAGGGTGGAGTCGGGATCGAACCCCCAAACTTGGAGGTGAGAAGCAAAATTACTAACCACTAAGCCACTATTATTATTATTATTTTTATTATTATCGCTTGCCACTGTTGCTACAACCAAGGATCTCCTGTCGCTTTATTGCTTGCACCATAGGAATGTCATTTTTATGTACTGGCCTTTTTTGTCCCAAATATCTATTACACACTGAAATATCACAAATAAATAAGCTGCAAGCTGCACAAATGAACCTCTTAGCCTTCACCAGACGTTTCCTTTAAACAAACAGCACAGGATGCAGCAATACAGTATGAAATCAGGCCGCACTGGTGAAGACAGGCGTCGCTGAAGAAGAACAAAAGCCATGAATCAAGCCCAGAACAATAAAACAGCTGGACTGGCCTGAAACCTCTGTGTGTGTTATCAACACATAGCTTCCCTTCTTCCCTTCTTATACTTAAGCCCTAATTTATTCTACAAAGATAGAAGTGTATTTTCACCCAGTGGGAACTTATTGCACAAATATTGATATATGGCAACCCAACCCATTTCAGGAGTTGATGAGATATAGAGCAGGATGATCAGCTATGAAGAGACATGAGATTTGCAGTGAAATGATGAGGTCAGAGGGCAAGCAGCACTTCTCAGACCCACACAGAAAGGATGTCAGCACAGCACCTGTCTGCTAAAGAGAGATGAGAAAGGGAAGAGAGCGAGACAGAGAACAGAGAGCTGCCAAATCCACTCTCATGGAAAAGACAGTGAGTGAAGGAGACAGGTGCTGATGCGCTGATTAGTGAGCTGAGCCACAATAAACGAGTGAGCAAAAGACAGATGCATGATAAACTGGAAGAATCTTGACACCACTTGAGTTTCGTATTATTCTATACACATGACAACAGCACCAATATGAGGCCTTGATGGAGAAATGGCTTCCCGTGTGAGCATTCCTCAGCTCTACCCCAGTGTTAGCATGAAATTTATATATGTCTTGTGTTGAGAGATGGACATATGGCTCTGTAAGTTATCATTAAATATGATTCAGCTCTTTCAGGGCTTCTTGTGCGTTTCGAATGTCAGGGGATGAGTGCATGAGCTCACAGACACCCATGACTGGCTAGTGTTGCTATGATTGATAGGGGAGACAGAGCGTGGCACCTCTCCCTCCCTGACATCACAGCCAATTTTGCTCTCTTGGACTCCCGGCATTATCAGGATTTGAACTCGGGAGCTCTGTATGATAGGGCGAACGCTTTTCTGTTGCACCACACGGGAGCCGAAACGCTTTGTAAATACTAGCAATATGCTTTCCTTAATTTAATTATCCCACAGCATTAAAGCTTATCCTAATCATCATGGCATACAGTGTTACGTTAGTCAGCTGTACACATAAGAACGATCTGTTCATACCTGAGGAGGAAAGGAAAAGTCTCAGACAGAGAATATTGTGGAGCACATAACATGTGTCTTGGGGATTTTTGCTGTTAGTGTGCTGTAATATCTTCATAAGTTCTGTGCCAACACCTCTGAGATGTCATTTCTCTATACAACATCACATCCAATGCTTCTCTCTCTCTCTCTCTCTCTCTCTCTCTCTCTCTCTCTCTCTCTTTGTGAAAACGTCTACTGTGTCTCTGCAATTCTGTCCTCTGGGTGTCGAGTGTTGTCCCAGGCAGTAAGTGATCAACCTTACACTATACATTTCATTATGAATTTCAAAACAGACAAGGGATTCCAGACACTCTGGATTGATGGCCTCGACTCCAGCGGCCAAAAAATAAATTAGATGAGTGCATACTTTAAAAACTCAAAATCCCAACGGTATGTAACTGACACTGACAAATTGAGATTGGTCTAGTGACAATATTCAGTGAGTATGCCCTACCTTTAATAAACATGACGTTCTGTTCAGGGAAAATCCATCAATGTGAAAAATGTTTTTACCACTAAGCAAGGTTTGGCTGCAAGAAACTGAGCATCCACCAGCTTTTACCATACGACAGATTTATCACAATATTTCTCTTTCACATACCTCGTCCCATTACTCTGCAAGCAGTTGGCCATCAAAAACATGGGATCAGTAAACAGCGGAATGGTCCAAAAGGATTCCTTTATAATCCATATGCTGATGCCATTACTGAAGAAATCCCATTCCTGTACACACCATTCATAATAACATGCGCTGACCTGCATTTCCGGTCAGTAAAGCTTCATGAAGCAGAAAAACTTATTGAAACAGAATCAATCATGTTTTTTGGGAGGAGAGCGTTTCCTTTAAAATGCTTATTTGAAGTGTTCTCATTGAGGTGAAAATGGAGCTGCTCTGGAATGAGAGTCTCTAAAGGGTCACCGGTAGCCGTTCCATTGAAATGGAGTGAGCTCTCTAAGGCAAGCATTTTGGCAAATTTGCCATTTACATAACTATGTTTGAGAGATCAGAGATGATTAAGGAATGTCATTTGGTGTCGTCAGATTTACGGTTTTGGGCTGAAACCTAGCTGTAGGCTTATAATGGCACTATTTCATGACTATTTCAACACAAGCTCACAAACTGGCTCAGAGATCCGAATGTTTTATCAATTTTTGCCGGAGTCTGTCATCCAAAACACTTAAGTTATATAAGTTATCATTTTGTTTCATTCACATTTTGAACAAAGTATTTTCATTAATGAATTGTGACGGCTGATAGAAAAATAAATCAATCTTATCTTCCATCCTACACAACTATCCGGCTAATAAATGATTACCAACCAACATTGGTATGTACTGTAATAACATAAAGGTCATTCTAAATTGGTTCCATCTATTGAACTCATCAGGAATCCCCAAGGACCTGAGCTCAGTGCTTTTGGGTTTCCTTGTTCCTGACCTCATCAACAGCCTCTTTGCATCTATTTGTTCTGCTGCATGTTCTGATTTGTTCTTGTTCGTTCTCTGGCAGTAATAAAAATGTTATGTGTACCACTTTAGCATCACTGTCAAGTAACCTTCCATGTTATCTTTACCTCAAAGACAAAGCCTGGTCTCCTCAGTACAGCCGTTGCAAAGGTCCATTAAAAAGAAATAAAAAATACAATGAGAAATATTCCTTCCTTATTATTTTCAGGAAGATATTTCTCATGCACCGGTAATCTAATCAATATGCACACTGCCCGGTGATCCACGTCACCATCTCTTCATCTGTATTTGTAAATGTATTTGCTGATGGTACACATGGCTCTGAGTGATATACTGTATGTGGTGACAGAGGAAATCAATCAGGCAAAATGGAGGAAAATAAGAAGCAGCTCTCCTCTAATGTGTCTTTGTTATATGTGAGGAAATTGATGTACTTGTTTGTGATGTTTGTGTATATATGACATGCTCTACAACCAGAGTTGACAGATTTAGCAGCCCATTAGATTTAAAACATGTAGTTTCACTAGTTTTTACACCAAGATTCTAGAAATCTCATACTAGTGCATTCATTCACTCATTCATTCATCTTCAGCAAGTGCTTTATCCTGGTCAGGGTGTAAAAAAAAATAAAAAAAATAAAAAACTCAGTACAATTCAGTATAATCCTTTCACAAATCACTAGAATAAGGAGGAATCTGTACTGCACGTATGTACAGAGTTTTACGGTAAGCACCATGCACTTTTTGGTGGGTGGTCAGCTGCCACTTTTTTTTTTTTTTGAATGATTTTTGGCTGAAATCTTTCAGTGGCATCCCTAATAAATCTAGTTCATCGATGTTAACTATGTACTTGTATCAA
Source organism: Cranoglanis bouderius (assembly GCA_023630585.1). Classification (NCBI taxonomy): domain Eukaryota; kingdom Metazoa; phylum Chordata; class Actinopteri; order Siluriformes; family Cranoglanididae; genus Cranoglanis; species Cranoglanis bouderius. Next base: position 7,912,983 of record CM042569.1, read on the forward strand.
ACTATGTATCAAACGTTAGTTAACTTGCACTGGTAGATTTTATTTCACATTAATGAACTCAAAATTTTCTCCATTTACTGAGACACAAGTGAGAACGCTGAGCCAGTATATCTTCCAAGCAGGAAAAAAGGGAGGAAGGGGGCGGGGCTTCCATGGTGTACATTAATAGAGTGGTGCAGGAATGAGTCCTAAAACCTGGAAATGAGTTAGCATTTTAGCACTTCCGGTTCCATCATCCCGAAGCCAACGGGTTTTTTGAATGGGTTCTTAACACAAGCGAAAGATATTTTAACATTTTATTCTACGACATAAAATACATCAGTAATAGCCCACTCGTGATTTTTTTTAAGCTTTTACGTGTCTTGAAAAAGGCGGTTACTAAAAAGTGGCTAAATGGGACCACAGAGGTTGTCGGGGACATTAAACATCATCACGCCGAACAGAAAAACTCACTTACTACAGCCTCGTTGTGTTTATACTCGCGCTCTTGGAAACTATTCCAACTCAAACTTTCCAACTTGTAGATTTATCAATGTATAGTATTTTCCAATTGTAGTGTTCTTTTTTTTTTAAGTAAAGATTGAAAGAGCTTAGTGGTGGTAACGTTGAAGTCATGCCACCGTGGTGTAGTTCGTTTACAGCCTAACTTAGTTTTTTACTTCTGGTGATTGTATTCAGGCTTCAAAATTCATAAAAGTTGTGTTCATTTGTGAAGATTATCTCGATGAAAGTTTTTTTGTCGAGGGAACCAGCGTGATGCTAACTTCTGGGTTGACCTACAAAAATACGTCATCCCTGCAGCGCTCTATATCAGAGAGCTCAAAACCCCTGTGCAACTGTCAGTCATTCCAGATATGTATGTTGAATGATTCCTCTGCTTGTATCTATTGGGGGGAAAAAGAAGACTGGGCTTTTTGTGTTATAGTTTTTGAATGATGATACGTTGCAGTGTACTCCGATTTTAAACTGCGATGTTCCTACGCAAAATGAGTAGAAGTTAGCAGGTCTGCATCTCAAACAGTCTCACACATTTTAATATGTAAATGTAGGTAACAAATGTAAGCGAAATACTCAAACCCTGGCTGATATTATTTGGATAAATTTTAGCACACTGAATATAATACATTATCAGCCACACTTCCTAAATCTCCATATTTCGTCGCTCACACTTCCCACTTTTATTTTCGTGTGATTCTCCCTCAAATGCATATGCGAGAAAGAGAAACACACTTTGCCTTTTCCAGTCTGCTTTGGTTATTTTCAGAACGTAACTAATGTTTGTGATTTTTAATGGAATATTTACAAGTTTGTTTTCGCTTTAATCAATTGGCATGATGCTGGAACTCGCATCTGCTGACTGTGTTTTCATTTCACAGCACTTTTAGACTACTGCAGTCATTATTATTGCTGTAATGATTTGCAATGGCTGTAATCAAGCATGTTAAAATTCCTCAGCGCAATCCATTACTGAATTAACTGCTTGATCAATCAAAGAACAATATATTTATCTTTGTATTGCTCTGTTGTTGTTTTTATTCACCTAGGTTTGTGTGTAAAAAGAAAAAAAACAAACAAACAAAAGAAACTCGTTCCTCGTTCATACTCGATTTCCAAACCTGTAGCCGGGCATGGATCAGTTGTCGATGTGCTTCATCATCTCAGGGGACGTCCGGGTTCTGGATTTATTTGGTTTTGGGTTTACAGAATGCTGTGACTACAAATCACAATGAACAGAGAGAAACCTGACCCAAGACATCTCGCTAATAATTTACTGGATACGTTCAAGGAAAATCTTAAACAAGTAGCTGTTTTGCTTAACCCTGTGTATGTTTGCCAGTGATGTCGGCTCTGTTAATTGATATAAAACTGCAGTTGTCAGGTGCATCGTAACGGAATCGATTTCACTGCGCAGTATCTTCAAATTTCCGCATTGCTGCAGATCTTTCATAAATAAAGGAGCATCTTCTAGTGGAAGCTGCTGCCCATAAATGATGGGTGAGTTTGTATGTGTGTGTGTGTGTGTGTGTGTGTGTATGTGTGTATTTTAGAGAGAGAAAACCTTTCTGGATGTATTCTTATTCCTACTATGGGAAACATTCTCTGATTTATGTGAAACTTCAGTCAGGGCTGTGTGTCCTGAGCATTTGTATAGTGATAAGCAGTGCTGTGGTAGCTGAAACCAGTTTTGATCTTGAGACCACAAATCAATGATCCCGGTCTTGTCATGAACTCGGGCGAAACTTTACTCGGTCTTGTCTAGGAAGACTCTAAATACTTTTTCAACACCCCCGAGACACATAATTTCCATGAACAAGTACTTTGTAATGCTACCGTTACAGTACAAAATGTAAATGTGTGACTCTGCATGTAGAGTTACAGTATATAGTGCTTATACATTTCAAGTGTTTCAAAATCTTCGTCCTCTTTTGTTCAAAATAATTTAGCACAAGTACTTGTAATGCACAGCTGTATTCGGTCTCAGAAGGTTGTATGAGCCCAAACAAATTCAAGTTTTTAATGCATTTCATTTACCTGCTGTGTGCTTAAATCAAAGGAAACATCCTTTGAATTGTAAATCTTTACATGTGCTGTTGCATTTCTTTAAAAAAAGAATATTTTGTATAATTAGCAAAACTCTGTCATTTCGTTTACTTCACACGTGCTCCCTAACCCCCCAAAGCAATGATATAAAATAAGATTACACTGCAGCGCTTGCTAGAAGAATGGTCTATGCTTAACATAGCCTATGTATGTCCTGTCTACTTATTTGTACAATATGATATGAGTTGTTTTATTTAATTCAAGAGAAAGAAACTCTTGAAGATAGGAAGACACTACAACCAGCACATGAACACATCTGAGTGTCTGATCTCGGTCTTGACATGGACTTGGACATGTGTGGTGTTGGTCTTGCCCGGCTGTAATCTTTGGTCTTGACTTGGACTCCATTGGCTATGGTCTTGGTCTTGACACAGTCTTGGCTAAAGTGGTCTAAAGTTCTAAAAAAAAAAAACCTGGTTTGCTCTATTCTGATTTCTATTTGTTCCAGTATGTTATTAAGCTTAATGCTTGCTGGCAGCTATGAATATTACATACTGTACTGAGAGGTAGAACACACAACAGATGCTCATAAATGCACACAAGCACACACACACACACACACACACACACACACACACACACACACACACACACACACACACACACACACAGTATATACAAAGATATGGCTGTTAGGTAAATGTACGCAAACACACTGTCAATAGCAATGTCCCAAAGAAACAGAACTGTTAAATCAAATGCTGTGTGTGTGTGTGTGTGTGTGTGTGTGTGTGTGTGTGTGTGTGTGTGTGTGTTTCAGCTGTATTGTGCTTCAAGAACCCTTTGTTTTCTCATTTTGCTCTCCAGAAATCCTAATCCATGCATGGTGGAAGTAAGAGAGAGTATCAAAGCATCACAGCTTCCATTAGCTTTAATGTTATTCCAGTTCATGATGGCTGGCTAAGAAGAGCAGACAGACGAGTAAAGATGAAAGATAAAGGGAAAGTACATCTTCTAATATTCCCTAGCTATGAGTCTGGTGCGGCATATTTCTAAAGGGGTATTTTGAAAGAATTTAGAAATATTTTTGGGATATTTTTATATTATAAATATAATTCGGGATATTTAGAAAGAAGAACTGACATTTCCAGGTTGTAGATAGTAATAGTAGAAATGATTAGAATTATGATTTGATAGTGGGGGGCACAGTGGCTTAGCACGTTTGCCTCGCACCTCCAGGGTTGGGGGTTCAATTCCCACCTCTGCCCTTTGTGCACAGAGCTTGCATTTTCTCCCCGTGCTTCAAGGAGTTTCCTCAGGGTACTCGGGTACCTCTTTGAATATTTCTCAACAGCTTGATTAACACCAGTTGCACATCAGTGATAGAAATATGACAAAAAAGGAATTCAGAATCCAACCTTTATCAGTGTATCAGGTTTTTAAACTTGATCTAATCTCAGCAGAAGTGTGCTGATTAATCTAAATATTAAGATCTGCTGCAGATATACAAACTTATGACTGATAAGCTTTATCCAATGATACATTTCTATCCTGATGGGCGTGGTCTCTTCCAGGATGACTCCGCCCCCACTCACAGGACACAAGGACAAACTGAATGAGGATGAAAATGATCTAAACCATATGCTTTGGCCTTCACAGTCACCGGATCTCAATCGAAATAGCAAAACCTATTGTAGATTTTGGAATGGTGTGTTAGACAGAGCTCTCAAACATCAGCAGTAAGAATCAGAAAGCCAGATTGAAATTTGCAAAGAAATACAGAGATGAGACACAAATGTTCTGTAAACAAGATTAACCTCTACCAAAGTGATGGAAAGGCCAGTGTGGAGAAAGAAAGGATCTGCTCATGATCCAAAACATACAAGCTCATCAGTCAAGCATGGTGGAGGTAGTGTTATGGCTTGGGCTTGCATGGATGTTTCTGGAACAGGCTCACTAATCTTTATTGATGATATAACTCATGATGGTAGCAGCAGAATGATTTCGGAAGTTTACAGGAACATTTTGTCTGCCAAGTTACAGCGAAATGCATCCAAATTAATCGGGAGGAACTTTATCATGCAACAAGACAATGATCCAAAACACACTGATAACTCAACAAAGGACTTTATCAGGGTGAAAAATTGGAAGGGTTTAGACTGGCCAAGTCAATCACCAGACCTAAACCCAACTGAGCAGCATTCTATGTTTTATGCTGTTGAACACATCTAGATGTAAATACCAGGAAATAAAAGCTGAAATCTTAAACTCTCGTCTCATATCCATCTTTTGATCTCAAACCCAAATGTCTGTGGAGTACAGCACAAGCAAATGAATTGGACTTGTCATTCCATTAGTTTCGGAGGGGATTGTATATCTGCTATTAATGTAGCTTACATTCTAAGCATCTGTAGAAATGAAGTCAAATATTTTCATCATCAGGCAGAATATAATTGATGAATTTGCTGATATGCTTGAAAGTGGAAATCCCCAGATTCAGCAGGTGTTCTCAAGTAAACCAATCCTCGTAATAAAGTGTGTGTTTGAAGGAAACTCCGAGTTAGTTTCTCCATCTCTATTGGCAAAACATTCTGGATGAGATACAACAGCGAAGTTGGCATGTGCAGCCTCTGAATTCTGAACTGGCCATATTCACTTGCTTTACAGGGCAAGCCTCCAAACATTCCAAACTTTTATTTCACAAAGTGTCATTCCTGTAAATATAATAAAGCACAGAGATCATTTTATTGTGATTGGAGTGTAATTTCCCTGAGACGTTGCATCCAGAAACGATTGAGGATGTCTGGATCACGTTTATCAGAGAGATATTATGACACTGAGGATCTTAAGTCAGAGGTTTATTTACTATTTTGCAAGTAATATTGTTTAATCACTATTACTGCCACAGACAGAACATAAATGTACTGAAGGAGGAAAGCAGATATATTATGCCAATCTGTCATACAGATCAAGCAGTTGGTCAAGACTTATAGTATATTCCTCAGTCTTGTAACTCTGTACCTTTGCTATTTGCTTCATTGTAGTTACAAAATAATGAGCTTTAGGAGAGAAGCAATGCGACTTAAGTGTTTCATGCATAATCAGTGTGATCAGCATCTGAGCCTTTTCTGATTAGAACTTCTGGCAAAATAAAAACAAGCATTTCTCAGTCTATTTACATAGTCTATTTATTTCCATTGTTTACATTGAGCTCATTACTGTAACTTATACCGATCAGCCATAGCATTAAAACCACCTGCCTAATATTGTGTAGGTCCCCTTTGTGCCACCAAAACAACTCTGACCCATCAAGGCATGGACTCGACAAGACCTCTGAAGGTGTGCTGTGGTATCTGCCACGAAGACAATCCAGCAGCAGATCCTTTAAGTCCTGTAAGTTGCGAGGTGAGGCCTCCTTGGTTCGGACTTGTTTGTCCAGCACATCCTACAGATGCTCAATCGGATTGAGATCTGGGGAATTTGTGCTACAGTAGCTCTTCTGTGGGATCTGACCAGACGGGCTAGCCTTCACTTCCCATGCGCATCAATGAGCCTTGGGCGCCCATGGCCCTGTCGCCGGTTCACCGGTTGTCCCTCCTTGGACAACCTTTTGGTTTACTATCCACTGTATACCGGGAAGACCCCACAAGACCTGCCGTTTTGCAGATGCTCTGAACCAGTTGTCTAGCCATCACAACTTGGCCCTTGTCAAAGTCGTTCAGATCCTTACACTTGGCCATTTTCCTGCTTCCAACACATCAACTTCGAGGACTGACTGTTCACTTGCTGCCTAATATATCCCACCCCTTGACAGGTGCCACTGTAAAGAGATAATCAATGTTATTCACATCACCTGTCAGTGGTTTTAATGTTATGGCTGATCTGTTTGTATGTATATATATATATATATATATATATATACAGTTGTCCAAAAACATTTCACACACAGCACAACCTACTCTACAGCCATGGCCAAAAGTTTTGAGAATGACACAAATATTAATTTTCACAAAGTCTACTGCTTCAGTGTTTTTAAATCTTTTTGTCAGATGTTACTAACTGTTACTGAAGTATAATCACAAGCATTTCATAAGTGTCAATGGCTTTTATTGACAATTACATGAAGTTTATGCAAAGAGTCAGTATTTGCAGTGTTAACCCTTCTTTTTCAAGACCTCTGCAATTCGCCCTGGCATGCTGTCAATCAACTTCTGGGCCACATCCTGAATGATGGCAGCCCATTCTTGCATAATCAATGCTTGGAGTTTGTCAGAGTTTGTGGGTTTTTGTTTGTCCACCCGCCTCTTGAGGATTGACCACAAATTCTCAATGGGATTAAGGTCTGGGGAGTTTCCTGGCCATGGACCCAAAATGTCGATGGTTTGTTCCCCGAGCCATTTCGTTATCACTTTTGCCTTGTGGCAAGGTGCCCCATCATGCTGGAAAAGGCATTGTTCGTCACCAAACTGTTCTTGGATGGTTGGGAGAAGTTGCTCTCTGAGGATGTTTTTGTACCATTCTTTATTCATGGCTGTGTTCTTAGGCAAAATTGTGAGTGAGCCCACTCCCTTGGCTGAGAAGCAACCCCACACATGAGTGGTCTCAGGATGCTTTACTGTTGGCATGACACAGGACTGATGGTAGCGCTCACCTTTTCTTCTCCGGACAAGCTTTTTTCCAGATGCCCCAAACAATCGGAAAGGGGATTCATCAGAGAAAATGACATTACCCCAGTCCTCAGCAGTCCAATCCCTGTACTTTTTACAGAATAGCAGTCTGTCCCTGATGTTTTTCCTGGAGAGAAGTGGCTTCTTTGCTGCCCTTCTGGACACCAGGCCATCCTCCAAAAGTCTTCGCCTTACTGTGTGTGCAGACGCACTCACACCTGCCTGCTGCCATTCCTGAGCAAGCTCTGCACTGGTGGTGCCCCGATCCCGCAGCTGAATCAACTTTAGGAGGCGGTCCTGGCACTTGCTGGACTTTCTTGGGCGCCCTGAAGCCTTCTTCACAACAGTTGAACCTCTCTCCTTGAAGGTCTTGATGATCCGATAAATGGTTGATTTAGGTGCACTCTTACTAGCAGCAATATCCTTGCCTGTGAATCCCTTTTTGTGCAAAGCAATGATGGCTGCACGTGTTTCCTTGCAGGTAACCATAGTTAACAGAGGAAGAACAATAATTTCAAGCACCACCCTCCTTTTAAAGCTTCCAGTCTGTTATTCTAACTCAATCAGCATGACAGAGTGATCTCCAGCCTTGTCCTCATTAACACTCTCACCTGTGTTAACGAGAGAATCACTGACATGATGTCAGCTGGTCCTTTTGTGGAAGGGCTGAAATGCAGTGGACATGTTTTTTTGGGATTAAGTTCATTTTCATGGCAAAGAGGGACTTTGAAATTAATTGCAATTCATCTGATCACTCTTCAGAACATTCTGGAGTATATGCAAATTGCCATCATAAAAACTGAGGCAGCAGACTTTGTAAAAAATAATATTTGTGTCATTCTCAAAACTTTTGGCCATGGCTGTAGCTCTCAGCTAATTCTCTGTCTGTTGAATTTTGATGAGTCAGAACACAAACACACATCACATGAGAAAACTTTTAACCAGCTCAACCAGGGAGCACTTAACAATTCTACAAAATACGATGGATTTATGTTTTTTTTTTTCACACCTTTTTAAAGGTGTGTTGAAAACAATACTGGCAGATTACATAAGACACCGTCTGTCTTTCTTTCACTCTAGCCCCCATCATTTCAGTCACTTTTCCAATAAAAACATAGAAGAAGTGAATGAGTAGCAGACAACTGAGTGGCTAAGAGCGGCCTCTTGTGCATAATTGCTATGTGCATGATAAGATCCTCCAGTTCACTCTGCCTATGAATGGATGTCCTCCAGATAAAAAAAAAAAGCGTAATGCAATGTTACTATGAACGTAATCTCGGGACTGTGGATCTCTAAAAAAAAAAAAAAAACAATCAAGCTTGCCATGTGATTATTCAGCAAGACTCAGAGCTCCTCATCATGGCCCCTGAATAGTCTGAAGTTTTCTGATATTCCAGCTTTGAGTACACCTGAATAACAATACAACAATACTGAACATCGAGTACACTTGTGGTAGTGGACAACCTGGGTGACTGAATCAGGAAGTGCCAATTCAGGTTCCTCATTAATGTTTTAATTTTTGGCTACCAAATGAAGATCTGTATAATCACCATAGTTGCTGAACCTTTCCTCGCAGCGTGATCACAATATTAACACAATTCTCTCTCTCTCTCTCTCTCTCTATATATATATATATATATATATATATATATGTATATATATATATATATATATATATATATATATATATATATATATATATATATATATATATATATATATATATTTATTTATTTTTTTTTTTTTTAAACTATGGGTTTGAAGACAAAGCGCCTTTATTGTTCTGAATGTTTTTTAAACACTCTATACCTATGGATAGCTAGTAAGTTTCATTTTTAGTATGAAGGACAATTTTCATCCTCCACCTTATCGAAAACCTCACACTTTCTGTCTTGTTGCCAAATTTGTGCTTTGTATAGCATGAACTGATGCTGAAAAACCTCCAGACAGAGCTGGAATGCATCAAACAGAAGAGTTATGGAGGTCTGAGTGAGGGAGGTATGCTGATGGTGTGTGCGTGTGTGTGTGAGTGTGTGTGTGTGTGTGTGTGTGTGTGTGTGTGTGTGTGTGTGTGTGTGTGTGTGTGTGTGTGTGTGTGTGTGCTGGGAATTAGCTTAGTCTAAGAATGAAAGAGCCTTTTTGGAGCCTTTGAAGGAGCCTGATGCATCCATGAAAGCATGGGGGTAAAAATAGAAAGACAGAGTGTGTGTACGTCCCTCTTTTGTGTGTCACACAATAAACACAATAATGCATTTCCTTATGCACACCATGCACGCAAGCGAGTGGGCACCAACAGTGTGACATAATCGTGAAGGCAGGGACATGAAGACAGTGGCACATAGCTGTTTTGCGATTTGTTCCACTTCACCTCTTTCTAAACACAGTAAGAGGACAATGAAACCCAAACCGAGACAACGGGCAATTTGTTAGCACTGAGCAACACTGAGTTGGGTGGCACTTTGGCAACATAATTGCCAAGCCAAGCTCTCTCTCTCTCTCTCTCTCTCTCTCTCTCTCTCTCTCTCTCTCTCTCTGATGTGGTCCCTGTGGTCTCCGGAGAACTAGAGAACTGAGGAAGCAGCTCCCTCTGATTACTGGTTATAGTCTAGTGAGTGTGGGAGCATTCATACCATGAACAAAAGCGCCCACCTGACAGAATGAGAAAGAGAGAGGGATGGAGAGAGTTGTGAGCGAGAGACTATGCAAATGTCTGGTTGCAATAATGCAATGTGATGTTAGAAGGTGAGAATAAAAATAAGGGGTTTGATGGAAAGCTGGAGAAAGATACAGATAAAGGAAGAGCGAGAACATTCAAAAATGATAATGAACTCAATCATGAGATGTGGAGGGTGGCACGGGGGCAGTGTGTTGCTGCCTCATGCGTCAGGGTTTTCCGGTTGGAAACAATCTTTACTGTTTCGTTGTAAAGGGGAAAAAAGAATGAGTCTTGTGAAAACTACAAAAGCAGTGGATTTTTTCAGATGTGCTTATTTATAATGATAATAATAATAATAATAATAATAATAATAATAATAATAATAATAATAATAATAAGTGTATCTGCCATAGAGGACATCATTTGTTGACACAAACTCTTCTCACCCCATTTCACTCCTACTACTCACTGGCCCAAAAAAGGCCAACACCAGTGCACTCCATCCATCCATTTTCCATACAGCTTATCCTACACAGGTTTGCAGGGAGCCTGGAGCCTATCCCAGGGGACTCGGAGCACAAGGCGAGGGACGCTGTGGACGGGGTGCCAACCCATCGCACTGCACAACTACACGAACACACTCATTCGTGCTAACCATTCACACACTACGGACAATTTAGAGATGCCAATCAGCCTACAACACATGTCTTTGGACTGTGGGAGGAAACTGGAGTACCCGGGGAAAACCCCCAAAGCACGGGGAGAACATGCAGGCTCTGCGCACACAGGGCGGGGCTGGGAATCGCTCCCCTAACCTTAGATGCTAACCACTAAACCACCGTGTCCCCCTGGCACACTCTAACTTTCAATTTCTTTGTCAGGGTAACTCAAATTGTCAGCTTTTTTAGCTAAGCTGAGGTTAACTTTCCAATGATGTCACTGTTTAGTCATATGGATTGGTAATTTCCATATGACTTTCTTTTTTAAATGCAGGATCAGGAGAGGTCGATAGACCAGCCCACCTGCCCTGTGGTCCACCTGCCAGCAAAGCTGATTAGTCCTACTTTAGACATATTGTGCCTTCTGTTTGGCTTAAGTCTGGTAATGAATGGCCTGTAGACGTGTCACCCTGAGTAGCTTCCTGTGGTGCGAAATTAGTGCTGTGGTTCACAAAATCACTCTTCACACGAATCTGAGAGAATAATAAAAAATAATAAAAAACAGCGAGCGAATAAAAAAATAATCTGAATCTATGTCCAGTTTAAATAAAACTAGGAAAAGTGTTGTTTGGTACAAAGTGTTCTGAATCTATGAACACAGTGTAGGTTCTGTAGGTACGAATAAAATACATTTTAAGGTCAGTGGCTGAATAAAATTGAAGAATCCCTGGTTTACGTTATCCAGTGTTCCAGAAAAAAGTGTGTTCGGAGTAAAACTTGTAAATATGAGAAGCACCTATAATTATTTAAAAGCGTTTACGTAAGATCTTCACACAAGCACTTCACACAGTGTTCCTATGAATGAATATAAGCTTGAAGGGGCTAGTTAGTATTAAGACAAATGTGTGTGTGTGTGTGTGTGTGTGTGTGTGTGTGTGTGTGTGTGTGTGTGTGTGTGTGTGTGTGTGTGTGTGTAAGAGGGAGAGATAGACAAAGAGAAAGACAAAAAGGGAGATGGCGTACTGAACAGAGCGTGAGAGAGAGAGAGAGAGAGAGAGAGAGAGAGAGAGAGAGAGAGAGTGTGTGTGTGTGTGTGTGTGTGTGTGTGTGTGTGTGTGTGTGTGTGTAAGAGGGAGAGATAGACAAAGAGAAAGACAAAAAGGGAGATGGCGTACTGAACAGAGTGTGTGTGAGAGAGAGAGAGAGAGAGAGAGAGAGAGAGAGAGAGAGAGAGAGAGAGAGAGAGAGAGAGAGTGTGTGTGTGTGTGGAAGTTGTGCTGAAGAGACTCTTGACAGCGGGACAAGACATCCTTCACCTCTGAACAAGATGAAGACTAAGGAACGTCATTCACTGCAGAAACCCAAAAGGAGTTTGTGGGACAACTACATAGTAATTATCAGTTAATGGTTGTTTTAATTAGAGAACAATGTATTTAAGCTCAGAATATCTTACAGGCGTCTACTAGAAATGTAATTAAGAGTCAGTATTGTGCAGTAGTTGCTGGCTAATGTTCCACATTTAAACTTTTAAACCTGGGCTCAGACTGAAAAGAGGTTTAATTATGGTATTTATTTAATTAAGTTTAATATCATATACAACACCATTGCGAGTACTGATCTGTTGTGGCATGGCTGTAATTTAGTAAGTAATGATTACTGTACTTGCACAACTAAATTGAAGCAGGGTTTGCGGCAGTCAGTCATCAGTAATAACAATGTGAGCCGTCACTGGACTAGAAGACACCATCCGGCTTATTGTTTGTAACCAGCAGGATTAAAAGTGTTCAAAGAAGCATTACAGATTGACTGCATAGAAATTATTATATTATAAGATGCAGGAGTGCTGTTACAGGAAAATAAACAACAGAATGCTGTGATACTGTTAGCACCCCAAACTTTCAGAAACCAGCAAATGCCAAAATGTTGTGTTTTTTTTTTTTATTTTGTTTTTACAACAGCAATTTGCCAACACTAAATTTTTTTTTCAAATTATTAAAGAATGGTATGTATATAGCGCTTTTCTATGCACTCAAAGCACTTTTACATAGTGTATGGGAAATCTCCTCAACCACCACCAGTGTAGCATCCACCTGGATGATGCGACGGCAGCCATAGTGCGCCAGAACGCCCACCACACACCAGCTATTGCTGGAGAGGAGAGGGGAGTGATGTAGCCAATTCAGGGATGGAGATTATTAGGGGGCCATGATAGATAAGGACCAATGGGGAAATTTCACCCCCCCAAAGATTTTTAGTGACTACAGAGAGTCAGGACCGCGGTTTAACATGTCATCTGAAAGACAGTGCTCTTTTGTCACTATACTGGGGCATTAGGACCCACACAGACCACAGGGAGAGCACCACCTGCTGACCTCCCTAATACCACTTCCAGCAGCAACCATAGTTTTCCCCAACAGGTCTCCATCCAGATACTGGCAAGGCTCAACCCTGCTTAGCTTCACTAGGAAACTAGGCAAGAACTGCAGGGTGATAAGGCTCTGGCTTAAGTTTCCTTACTATAGAAACACAACATATTAGAATGAGTGCATTAATATAAACCTACTGTCAAGGCTGCAGTTATAGAAAATTGATCATCACCTTGTGACTTCGGATCGGATTTGAGAATTCAACAACACTGGGGTAAAAACTGTTATAACTGCGTGTTTGACTCATGTCAGAGTACGAGCACTTCCTCTATCTGTCATTATAGTTCTTTGTGTTCTTCCTACAATTACCATCCAGTTGTTTCTGGTTGCTTAGTTGAACACTAGTCTTAGTGCTTGTATCACTGTCAGAATCCTTAACAGATTCGTGTTTGCAGTGTATTCTTCTACCAAAAGAAAAAAATATCTAATTGTAAATGCCTACCTGATGTGGAAACACTTTTTGAAGGGTACCTACATTGGGCCATCATAACACACGCATAAGCACTGCGTAAATGCTTTAGAAAAGACTTATGCTTTATAAAAAAAACTTGTGAGCTGGCATTACAGGCTATTTGTTGCATGACTTGAAGAGGCCTCAGTTGTCATTATAAATATTATAAGCATTATAAACTTTGATTATAATGTTTATTATAACTATAGACAATGCTATTACATGGGCAGTGGTAGCTCAGTGGTTAAGATGGCCGACTACTGGGTCATGAGTTCAAATCCCAGTGCTGCCACTGCTGGGCCCTTGAGCAAGGCCCTTAACCCTCAACTGCTCAGTTGTATAACTGAGATAAACATAAGTCGCTCTGGATCAGGGCATCTGCCAAATGCCATAAGTGTAAATATTACTGTGATTAATTTAACTATATCATGAAAGCAAACTGGTCTATCATTAACAGCACATTCATGAAGCGTTTATGCCTTCTATGTTAAATGATCTCTGTGCTTCTTATATAAGTGACTTTGGCCATAGATTACACTGAAATGGTACCATTATGAAATTCCATGTCCCTTTATACCATGGTCTGTCTGAATACTCGATTCTGATTGGCTGGAAGGTGTCCATTAAAACCGTAAAATGTGCAGGTAGTTCCAGTCAATTTAATCAGCATCCTAAATCCTATAAACAACTGTAACCAAAGTAACATGCAGTTACAGCTGCATACAGTAGTTAAACTCACAGCCTCATTATTAGTAGAGACACGGCACAGAAGCAGGTAATTCACACACACAATCTCTCTCTCTCTCTCTCTCTCTCTCTCTCTCTCTCTCTCTCTCTCTCTAATAACTGTTTATTATAATTCATTCAAATAAATGTAATCATATCACACTACTTTATCCCTGTGTATAATTCAGAGGGGACAGAATTCTAAATCTAACAATCCGTATATAAAATAACTAACAAAAATGAACCGTCATTTTGCGCCGCAAACTTCAATGACAGCTTTAACTTGTCAATGCTGGCAGGTGACCATGGTATAAGAGGGATAATTCACGGCTAGGTGTGCATCACGCGATAATGCACTCTGCAGAGGCAACCACGTCGTGCATTAAAATCGTGTAATGCACACCTAGCCGTGGATTATCCCTTACATATCTAATACACATTCCAAAGAGTGAGAGGGATGTGAAGTTTAAATATCCTGAAGATTCATAAATGTGCTGTAAGGCAGAAAATAATATAAAAACGTATAAATTAAGTACAGTATCAACCATTTACTGTATATATTTATACCGTCGACCCATAATAATAATCTTCAATCTTTTATGTAATCACATAAAGCCTACTACATAACCCAGTAGAATCACCTCACAGGTTTTAATCTAAGCCATTTATAAATTGTACAGGATCATATATTTGTGCAATGCTTGTGAATTATTGCTATAAAGGTCCAATGTAGGTACACTTCAAATAAAATGTTACCCAAAAGACTAATATTAACATTCTCATATGGACTGAATCTACAATGATTTTTGCCTTGGATGATATTGCAACGATCTTTGAAACTTCTTTCACTCTGGAATTGTGAAAAGAGTGTTATACAGACTATAAATCTTCATCTCTGCCAAATTAGTTCTCTCTTTTTTCTTTTCTTTTTTTAACAGAAAAGGTTGTTTACAGATTGAGTCTCATTCTCTCCCTGTGATTCATTCTCCGTGTTAGGATGCCGCTGTAACAGTGTGAAATCTGTATGAAGCTTTTGAAGAAAAAAAAAACAAAACAAAAAACTTGGCATTAGCAACGATATGGGTGTTGATATGTGAAAAACTTTAAACGACCAGCTGAACTAGGAGAGCTGTCTGGATTTGTACAGCAGGAAGCTTTGGGCGATATGGTGTCCAGGAAATAAAAAAAATGATAATAAAAAATGAAAATGGAAAAGAAAATGTTTGTAGTTCCATTTCGGAGACTATTAGATGTTAATTGGGTTTGAGTTTGAACTGAGCTTGAATGATCTTATATAACACACAGGATGTTGCATGGCCTGAGGCTTGTAATCCACAAAAAAAGCTAATTTCATTAGCTGACTTAAGGAACATTTTGCTTATTAGTTTTTATTGCATATTGTTTGTTCTCCTCCCACCATCATATTATAATACAGCATCCTGACTGTGTGTAAAGCCAGAGCTGTTTGATGCACTCAGCCTTTGCTTTTGGAAGTCTGGCAATGATTCTCTTATGAAAGAAAACACACACACACACACACACACACACACACACACACGGACTAGCAGAGGAGTCATGTTGAGGTAGAGCTGTATGATGTGAGTGAAGGCTGGAGTAATGGAGATAAATATGAGCTTTGCTAGCTCTTCTCTTCCTCTTCATCCTTTGCCAGTGGAGCTGAGACGCTCGCTCGCTCGCTCACTTGTTCTGCCGGTTCTCTGACTCGCATGTGGCCTCCAGCAGGAGTCAGGGAGAATGGTGCCAGCTGAGAGAGAACCTGAGCTAATTATAACTGTGTTTGTGTTCATGGGCCTCACCATAACTGATTCTTAGTCATCTCTTTGTGTCTAGATTTATCTCTTTTTCCTCATTTCAATTTTGGATTGTTTATCAAAATAACCACATTCTGTCTAATTGGCTCTATAATGAGGCCTGGGAATTGTCCTGTTACAGCTATGCAGGTGTTGTTCTTTATTATCATGCAGCTGCAGAAGAAAACAGTTCAGGAAACACAGTATGTAAAATTAAAATGCTTGTTTCTTCTCATGGGCCAAAAATGTTGAGAAAAAAATCCATCACATATCAACACCATCATGAAAAATCAGTTACATCAATTATCTTTGGTGACGTCTTTATCCTGGTCAATCTGTTCCAATGTATACATGCTAGATAGAGGAATGACAATAAAAACCCACTTGACTTGACTTTGGTGACGTCTTTATCCTGGTCAGGGTCGTTTGGAGCCAGAGTCTATCCCAGGAACAACCTGAATGAGACACCAGTCCATCACAGGACACCATGGACACACACATAGAGGCAATTTAGTGTACAATTTAACCCTGGCATGTTTTTAGAAGGTGGGAGAAAACCAGAGAATCCAGAAGAGACCCAAATGGACACGGGGAGTACATGTGGAACTCCACACAGACAGCAACCTGAGTTTAGGATCAAACCTGACCTGTGAAGCATCGACGCTATCCACAGCGCCACCATGCCTCACACTCATGCATATCATTTCATCCTAATCATTAATTGCCATTCAGCACTGGTCATTTTAGAAGTAGTCAGTATTGAGTACCTTCTTATGTGCATCGTTGTCTCTCTTGTGTGTCTCTTGTTATTGTTCTCCCTTCTCTCAGCATATCTGAAAATCAATTTTCCTGTTTTTCTAAAAAGAAAAGAGCTTAAGCAGCTACATTGATTTACGTACTTCAGCCATTTTGGAAACGAACCTTTACGAAATAATAAATGAACAGAAATCAACTCACTCGAACTCAGAGAATGTTTATTAAAATCCCATCCCAAGCACATCAGTTTTCACGTTTAGTCAATATAATTAAAATATATAAGTTGTAATGAGATTTGCTTGCTTTTATACTTGCCAATCAAGTCTCAGACTCATTACGTTAGTAATCGTCCCTAGGGAGTCCTGAGTATTTCAGGGACGTAACCTGCGCTGACAATCAGCTCGCTAGTTGCAAGGCAAACCTTTTCTCATTCTCATTGTCATTGTGTCTTCTGTTTGGTTTGTGTAAGTCTTGTGTTTTCATTTATATATTTGATGCTCCAAAGTTATTATTTAAGATTGGAGGAGAATTCAATTTGAACATAGTTTTCTTTCCAGAACTCTATAAGGATTTGTACATACTGAACATTTATGGCGATCAGTTTGGATGCGACACATGATGAACTGATCATGCTTTCTATAACGAACATCACAAAACAATAGTAAGAAGCAGAAAAGGCGCACGTTTGTGAATGCACATGCACTAAATGCTCTCTATGCACATAATCAGCATGGGTTCAGTCTAAGAATGTGTCATAAAATTGCTTCATTGCAAAGTATTGGTACTTGTTAATCGATTCCAGTTATCACCTAGGGTTTTTTTTTTTTTGAGTACCTTTAAACATTTTCATTTCCATTAGTTTTCTGACCCTTTTTTGCATTTCATCCAAACCTATCTTTTGGATTTGTGGCCTGGAATTCAATTCTGCGTTTGCATCTCAATTTAAACTACACATTGCATTAATTCATTCATTCATCTTCATTGCATGCTTTTATCCTGGTCAGGGTCACGGTGGATCCATGGAACACTGGGCAGGAAGCGGGAATACACACTAGATGGGACACCTGTTCAATTCAGGACACCACACACAAACACACTCATTGACACCTATTAGAGTAGTCCACTACCCGGAGAACCAGGAAGAAACCTAAAAGGATATGAGGAGAACATGTAGTAATGCAAGCTCAGGATTGAACCAAGGACTCAGGAGCTGTGAGACAGTAACACTACCTGCTACACCACCATGTCACATGAAGTAATTTTGTGCCCTGGCCCCAGTGGAAACTGCATTATACACTGAGCAGGTGAAGGTTATGGGTCTTCCTCAAAGGCTACAACCTTCTTCACAGAATGGTAGAAGGTTTCTCTGTGTCAACCAGGAAGCAGCAGTCCCTCACCTGACACCTGCTTGCTCTTGCCAAAGTGTAGACCTTTAGGCACTTTACTGAGCTGCCTTCATTTGCAGGAACACAATGCATAGTCTTTCCCCACTGAGAGTAAGGGCTTATAAATAATGCAGCCTCACATGCATGATGGAGGGGAAAGAGCTGCATCGATGCATGCTATATGGCAAAACTGTAATGCTGTGGTAGGAACTTCTTTTGCAAGGAACTTTTCTTCCACAATCACTGTTTGCAGAGAGAGAGAGAGAGAGAGAGTGAGAGAGAGAGAGAGACAGAGAGAGAGAGAGAGATCCTGTACTCATCTGACAGTAGGGTCTTTCAAGTGTGCACCCAACATTACACTCAGACCCCACATCTCACCTTGACCTACGTACTCAAACACACGCTGACACACAGTGACACTGTGACATGCACACCCTGTCATAGCTCATGGAAGATGACAGCTAAGCAGTAAATAGAAGTCTAAATGAGCAGCACTGAGAGACGAGACAGTCTCCTCTGGCTGGGTGCAGTCTGACATTTTGAGAGATGTTCTGTTTTTAGAGAAGACATGTTCGACCGTCCCTGTCCCTTCTGCCCTATACCCATGCATCTCATCACTGCACATGTTGTTGGCTGAAGGACAGAAAAATCAGCAGGACTGACTCGTGTTTATGTTCCTCTTGTCTTGCTCTGTTAATTGTGGCTTAAAAGCTGAACAGATCAGAATTCATCACACCTTTGCCTGAATATTTCACAGATTGTGATATATAATGGATCTTCAAAATCTATCTTATCAAGCAAAAATACATCTGGGAGTTGACTCATCAGCTGAATGATTCCAAAATAATAGCGGCAATCTCATCTGAAAATCTCTGCAATTTGTATGGAGGTCCAAATCAGAATGAAAATGAGGCTTGTCAAAGTGAGGTTTTAACTAAACCATACATTTGTTGAAATGTATTCAGTTAAAATGCCAGCAGAAATAGAAAAGCTTTAAACCATTTTTTTCTGTAGCTGCTATTTTCAAAGTCATGAGTTAATCTGCTGCACATGTGATGTGGGAGGAGCAACAGAGGTTGTGACACTCAAAATCCACCGGGACACGTCAGTTAATTCACTCTTCTTCCAAACCAGTTTTGTGGATGTTCATGACATAAATATGCTACTTCACCTACACACTAATATGTTATTCTATCTGTGACAAATAAGAATGTACAACACATTTGTGCCACTGAAAGCGTTTATGAAGTCTGTGATGTGACACGACAGCATTAATAACGACACAGCTTAAAACGAAATGAAATCACACTTCACTTATGCTATAAGATACTACGTAATGAATTTTTAGAGTAATAGGCAGCTGACAACATACAGTCATCTACAGTCTAGCAGTGAAATTGTTCACACAGTGAGCATGGGGCAGAGAAAATCCTGCCCCTGTGGGCCTCTATTAGCGCTTGTTCCAGTTTCTGACCACTAGGTGCAATAATAAATCTATGGAAGCTAAATGGGGCAGTGTGCACGCTGGCCCCACCACTGTGCAACATCTAGAACATCTAGAATAGCGACACGTTTCACTCAAAAGAAGTAATTAGTATTTCATTGCAATTTAAAATATATGGAGACGTGAATGAGGAATTAATAAATGGTGGGGCTCTGTTCAGGAGCTGTGTTCATCTCTTCAGCTGATTCTTCTCCATCAAAAAACTGTGAAAACGTACTTCTAAATAGACTGTTTCCAGGTCTAATGTGAAAAAATAAAAATAACTTGCCTCTGGTGTTATCACTGCTTGCAGGACGACCAGACCGATAAAATATAAAACTTTTTTTGGCTATCTAACACGAGACTAAGCTAGTTTGGCGTTTGGCAGAAGTGAGACTGTCAACCAATAAGCCATGAGTATTTCCATGTATTTTCCTGTAAACCCTGTCTGATTGGTCTTGCCTCCATTCACTGAAGATACAAAATTACAACACTGCCGTTTTCTTTTACTGACATTCAGTTACGTTGTGACAAACCGCTCAAAGTAGAGAATTATTCAGGGCTAATGAAAAAATCTTCGGGGTTAAAGCCCCAAATGCCCAGGCCAGGTTACGCCTCTGGCTCTGTTCCACCTGCCCCTATGAATAAGCCACTACTGTTTATTGAAGTCTTATTTATTATATTACAGCTAAAATATGGAGGTATAATCTAGTGACTGACAGACAGCTGGGTATTTCTACTACTAAAATTGATATATTGCACAATATGTAAATATCTAATACTTTTACATATATCATTATGAAAATATCGACATGCTGCACTGTACAGGGAATGGGAGCTTAACCACACTTCTTAATTAGGTATTCATTCAAACCCTACCCCTTTTACACTCAATCTCATTTGTGCATGAACCGTGATCATCATCTACATAAGTTGGCGTATATCAACATACAGTATTTGATCACCAACAGGATACTATCAATAACATTGATAGTATTTCACTTATTAATAAATACACCTGTTATTCTACATGCAATGTAAACAGTCTGCACTTATATAGCACCTTTTAACCTTAGCGGTTCCACAAAGCACTTTACACTGTTTCTCCTTCACACACACACACACACACACACACACACACAAGGAGCTAGCCTGCCATCGGGAGCAACTTGGGGTTCAGTGTCTTGCCCAAGGACACTTCGGCATGTGGAGGCATGTGGGCTGGAAACTGAACCTCCAACCCTACGATCAGTGGACAAGTCGCTCTACCACCTGAGCCACAGCCGCTCCAAATTAAAAGTAAAATTTCAGTTGCAATGTTCACATCAAGATCATCTAATAACATCTAACATCTGAGAAAACAATCAGCCATCCTGAACCAGGCACACAGTGAATAGAGAGTGGATTAGTGATAGAAATTATAAGGTGGAGATATGTGTATAACACCAGAGGAGCAGCAGCCCCACCGGGCTTCTCTCTATTATTAATCTGGTTTTGTTAAGAGGTGGTAAATAGCATTATTATTATTGTTATTATTATTATTATTATTATTATTATTATTATTATTATTACTATTATTATTATTATCATCATCACAATAGGCTAAATTAGGCATTGTATAGCTCAATACCCATGAATATCCAGTCTCATATCCTGCCTACATATATACAGCACATTGAACAGTACACTGAAATCTGAACATCTGGGTTAAATGAGCAGTTTGGATTGATTCAGCACACAGATTCATTTAAAAAGATAATCCAAGCTGTAAATAAAAGTTGATTAAAACCCAAGCTGGTATTTCATCATAGTGACAGTAGCGCATATGCGTCTGCATCTTTATATTTCCCAGTAACAATTTTACAGCGGCTGGTAATTGTTCCCCACAGCACCGAATGGAAAAGGTAGTCCCCAAAAATCCAAAATAACATTTCTTTCTCTTTTTTTTCCCCCTCTGGTGGATAAGGAGAAGAGAAAAGCTGCTTGTCTATTGTAAAACAATACAATTAAAAAAGGAACTGAATTGAAAATGAGCATGGGTGAATCAGGGAGTCAATCAAGTGCTGTCTAGAAAATATGCCAGAAAGTAAATGAATAGTTGTATATAGTAATTAAACTGTACTTTATATAGTCATGAAAAATGGTTTTACATGCGTAGTAATTAAACCTAGACCTGTGTGTATGTATGCGTGCATGCGTGTGTGTGTGTGTGTGTGTGTGTGTGTGTGTGTGTGTGTGTGTGTGTGTGTGTGTGTGTGTGTACATTAGTGTACTTAGGCCTCAGTGTGGTACATAATATCATGTTCACATAATGTTCAGTTCAACATGCACAAATGTAATCACACATCTTGACAAATATCACACATGTTCAGGCAACGCACACACACACACGCACACACACACACACACACACACGCACACAAACACACACACGCACACACACACGCACACACACACACACACACACACACGTTTGTCTTACTATTCTTGTAAGGATCTCCCATTGACATTTATTAGTGCACCTAAACTAAATCTGACCCTACGTAATCAGAAACCATTGGGCTCTTTTTGTTTTTTTTAGTAATAAAAGTCGAAACCGTCAGATATTTCTATCCTTGTGGGGACATTTGGTCCTCATAAAGACATTAAAACATGCCTCCACACATACATAAACACACCGACACTTTGAAATGTATTCTAAACGGTTTGTAAAACTCTTGAATCTTCCCATACGCGTGTGCGCACACACAAACACACACACACACACACACACACACACACACACACACACACACACACACACACACACACACACACACACCTCCGGCATCATCCGTTGCTATACAGCATAATATGCCAGAATGTTACTTTTTGGCTGTCCCTCCTTCTCTTGTGCCATTGAGATGCCAGGCTACGTTGCCAAGGCGACAAGTACCCATTGTGATTCCTTTGGTTGCTATGGTGAGGGAGCAGAGGGTGGGGTTCTTGTAAACCAGGTACACGGTGTCTCGGCCAGCTGCACTTTGTTGCACAAACACACGTGCACTTACGCAGGTTACACTGACAAGCAGCATAAATAAGCATCGATACGTGTTACTTAAAGGATTCTTGATTGGGTTTTCTTTTCAATAGCAAAAATACAAATGTCAAACACTTAAGTGTCTTAAACTTATAACACTCTCAGAACGCAAAAAATTATTCTAGATCCAAAACTAGCCATGCAGCACTAATAAAGCAGAAATTCTTTTTTTCACAACCACCCTGAAATCATCGTGGAGAGCAATCTTAGTAATCCAGAAGGATCCCCAAATACAAAATCTCACCCTTTTCTGTCATGGCACAACAGCAACAACCTATTGGTCTCACACACATAACCATAAACAGTACGACGTGCAATGAAATGCTTTCTACGACTGTCCGGTGACTTACAAAACAGAATTTACTTAAAACAGAATGTTTTTGCATAACGATAACAATAATATATAAAAGTGTATGTGCAATACAATGCTGTGCAACCTGCTGAGCTTTCAGGCTGTCAGTCATAATGTATACTGTAGGCTACCTAGTAGGGCTGGGCGGTATGACGGTATATACCGGAGTAAAATGTCTACCGTTAAAGATTTTGTAACTGTAAGTGTATTTTGTAACTGTAAGTGGGCGTGGTTAACTTTGTGCGTTGCGCTCCTGCACGTGAGAGCGATCGAGAAGCTGTACATAAGAGTAGTTGTGAGAGGAAAAACATGGAGAAAGATAAGCACGCTGGTGAAGAAGTCCCACAAACCAATCCTGAGCAGGAGGAGGAACTTGTTATGAAAAGAGGCGTGACATCGTTGGTTCGGGTTTACAAAATCTGACAAAGAGCAGAAAAATGTTATTTGCAAACTTTGACGCGCGAATGTTCCCGCTAGCAGCGGTAGCACAAGTAACCTGTTTTATCATCTTAAAATGAAGCATGTCGAAGCATACAATTGATTTACAGTTGATTGACCAGAATGACTATTTTTTTACGTGATATATATCGTTACCATGAAATAAAATTACTCATTCCGTGAAATAGATTTTTGGTCATACCGCCCACCCCTATTAGCTAGCCAGTAGACTGATGCTAACATAGCTAGCACTGACCACAGCTAGCACTGCCCATCTGAATTAGTTTACTACCTGAGCACTTGTCGCCAGTTCTGGCAGTTCTTGGGATTTAGATGGTGGCCTTATATCTTTTAGGGGTGTCAGTTATGTGTGAACTCTGATATTACAGGAATGTGGTGTTAGAAAAATCATCAATAAATCTATAACTCATTATAATTGGGAAGCCAGAGGTGGCATTTTCGATATCCTCTGTTTGTCAGTTTTCATAATTTCAAATATAGCTTCTAACTCTTTTCTGGCAAAGATATATGATTAAGGCTACTAGCAAAATGAACACAAGTTGTTGCCTTGATTGAAAACAGAAATACATTTCCCAATTTTGAAATGAAGGCATTTCTTTATAAAGCACTGTGCAACTGTATTACATCACCGATATGTCATGCTGTGATTTATTCCTCGTATACTAGTGGCAAAGCTCTGCTCTGCTTGCTGTTGACATAAACTAAAGGTGGGGGCGCTCAGCTAGGAAACGCAACTTCATTTGAAATTTAAAATGATGCACTGGGACAAAACAACATTTTCAGACTCTGTGTACAAGTTGTTGTTCGTTGATGTTGTTGCTGATTTTAACATTTTATCATGCAAACTTTCATTCATTCATCTGATTACAGGGTTACACTGAACCTGGAGGTTATCCCGGGAACACTGGGAGCAAGTCTGGAATACACCCTGGGTGGGACATCACAAGATATCACACACACTCACACACTTATTCACACCTAGGGGCAATTCAGAGATCATTAATTAAGAGAGCCCAAAAGTACTAGAGAGTCCAAGGTGCTGAAAAACTGTTCATCACTAGAACAGTACAGTGTTTCTTCAAAGAGTCAAAGACACCTAGATTAAGTAGTGACTCCAGGTCATTTCTTTTGTGCGTGTGAACTAAACTGCATGTTCTTGTTCTCCAAGTGCCCAACGTGACACCATCACTGACCTCTGACGTGCTGTAGGAAGTCATTACGGCACCTGCATGTCATTTTGCAGGCACTAATCCTGATGTACTGTAACTACATTTCAATCTTCCATTTCCATTCATCCTTTAATCTAATCACAAATTAGGCCTCCATGTGAGGCTCAGACTCCAGGCTACTGCATCTAACAAAATGCCCTATCAGAGCCCTATCAGAGAAAATAAAACTCCATCATGTGATGTCATGTCCACTGCTTATTAGCCCATGTCTGTTATTAAGCAGAAGTGATAATATTGACTGTGGTGTTTTGTTTTTTTTCATGTTAATGGGAATCACATTATTAGTATAGAATAAAATAGCAATAAAGGTGCAGATAGTGTGAATATTTTTTAGATGGTAAACTAGCACAGAGTGGTGCAAATGTAAAAAGAAGTTGGGTTTCAATTAATATACACGAATCAGCCATAACATTAAAACCACTGACAGGTGAAGGTGATTATTTCATTACAATGGCACCTGTCAAGGGGTGGGATATATTAGGCAGCAAGTGAACAGTCAGTTCTTGAAGTTGATGTGTTGGAAGCAGGAAAAATGGGCAAGCGTACGGATTTGAGCAACTTTGACAAGGGCCAAATTGTGATGGCTAGAGGACTGGGTCAGTGCATCTCCAAAACGGCAGGTCTTGTGGGGTGTTCTCGGTATGCAGTGGTTAGTACCTACCAAAAGTGGTCCAAGGAAGGACAACAGGTGAACCGGGGAGAGGGTCATGAGCATCCAAGGTTCACTGATGCGTGTGGGGAGTAAAGGCTAGCCCGTCTGGTCCGAGCCTACAGAACTGCTGTAGCACAAATAGCTGTAAGAGTGAATACAGGCTATGATAGAAAGGTGACAGAACACACAGTGCATCACAGCTTGCTGTGTATCGGGCTGCGTAGCCGCAGACCAGTCAGAGTGCACATGCTGACCCCTGCCCACTGCCGAAAATGCCTACAATGGGCATGTGAGTATCAGAACTGGACCATGGAGCAATGGAAGAAGGTGGTCTGGTCTGATGAATCATGTTTTCTTTTACATCATGTGGATGGCCAGGTGTGTGTGGCACCAGGATGCACTATGGGAAGCTGGTGGAGGCAGTGTGATGCTCTGGGCCATGTTCTGCTGGGAAACCTTGGGTCCTGGCATTCATGTGGATGTTATTTTGACACGTACCCCCTACCTTCATGGCAACGGTATTCCCTAATGGCAGTGTCCTCATTCAGCACCCTGCCACAGTGCAAAAATGTGTCACACTATATTAATATCAGTCTAATAAAAGTCCCCAATATCAATGATCGAATCCTGATGATGCCACAGCCATGCATGGATGGATCTAAACATGGCTGTGCTCTCTGTGTATGAGGGATGACATACTCTCTCTACTATCAATCAGATTCACACTAACCAATCATGGGTGTCGGTGATCTCATGTATGCAGAAGAGGGTGGATACAACTTTCCTCCGAGTGTGATATGCTGCCCTGTGATATACGTATAGCATGAGCAGTAGTTTAAAAAGATATGTGTTTGACTCGCTTCATGTGTCTCAGAGGAAGCATGCGCTAGCCTTCAACCTCCCTGGTTGGTATCTCGAAAAAATCAATGATGAATATCTACAGAATGTGTACTCCGATAGTGGGACTGTTGCCATGGAAATCACATAGAGGCTAGTCAGGGGGTTTAAGAAATAGGACATAACTTTAAAGCCTGAGTTTGAACTCAAGTGTGTGTCATGGCAGGTGGTAAAATAAGCACAGCTTAGGACCAAAGTGTGTATGTGTCAAGTCACAAACCTTTATTTCTGGCCCTACAAACAGTAACAGAGTGTACACAGAAGAGAAATTCAGTTTATGTCCAATCAGGTTAGCATTAATGCCGATATTATTATGCCAGGAAATGCGTGTGTCTGTGTGAAAAGAGAGGCCAGGAACTCTATCGACTAAGAAGCGAGCTAATAGAGAACGTACACACAAAACACATTAGACAGTCTCAGCTCTGCTGTTTAGCTGAGCGCCTTTTAAATGACAAATCAGTCAGCACTCAGACCATCCTCACCAGTGACCCAGGGTTTTGAAACATGACTTCTGAAAATGACTTGTGCATGTAGGTGAGAGAGCGCACTTCTCTTGTGCTTCCCTTGCCTCCTGCACGCTCAGTAAGCGCTCTGTTTAAGTGCTCTGACTAAGACAAACCTGTGAACCTGCACTCACATCTACCAGATGGATATGAGTAGGAACGCCATCCAATCATAGCACCAGAATGTCTGATCATTTTTAACTGCGAGGCCTTGTCCCCATGGCCTTAACTCCACACCACACCACCCCACACCACACCAAATCACAACACACACACACACACACACACACACACACACACACACACACATATATATATTTCTTACTCTACCATTAGCTTTCACCTCTATACAGCACCTTAACACGTGTGCTCGTCTGAACATCAGTGATAAGGTGAATCCGGCCCTCGTCCTTCTAAAACGGGACAGGGGTGGGGGTGTTCACACGCATGAGTCACATCTGCGCCACCCTACATCACAGTGACTCACTTTGGCTTCCCAAAGAAGGCCTTCATATGAAGGTAAACCAGTATCCAAGCCTTTACGAATACAAACCATAAGCCTTTACCATATACAAACATAAAACACACAATACACACAGTCAAAAATGGCCAGAATCGGTGATGTCAGTGCACCAGAATTCATATATGATTATTATTCTATACATTTTTACTAATCTCAAGCTTTTTCTTCATTCTACTGGCAGATAATTTTGTTTATTTCTAGTAATAAATGCTTAAAATTAGCAAAATTATCTACCAATGATGAACATGATTATTTCAAGCATGAAATTCAAGCTAGAAATTGGTTTAATAACCTTGCATTTGGTTTATTGTAATCTTATAATATGAAATACTAGATACATTTGAATATATTTTAAGATATTTTCACTTGCTATGATGAGAGAGGTCAGAGGAGAATGGCCAGACTGGTTCAAGATGACAGGAAGGCTACTGCAGCTCATAATAATCACTCTTTACAACCATGGTGAGCAGAAAAGCATCTCAAAACACAACATGCTAAACCTTGATGGACTACAGCAGAAGATTCTGCAGCGGGAATGGGCTATTTGGCATTTGCTGGTTTGGGCCGAAACAGTGATGTGGCACAACTGTATTTTACGTCCAGTTCACTATTTATGTTTTCTCTCTCACTATCTGAGCATGTGTTTGGCTGTGAGCTAAGCAAAGCTCAAGCAGATCAGGGTAAGCAACAAGCGAGCTGGAAAGTTGCACTCATGTTTGTTTAAGTTGTACTTTACTGTCTGCTGACCACACCATTAATAAATGAAAACGCACGCGTTCTTACCCTGGGTCTGCTGCGTTCTCTGAGTGGTGTGCTGCTGAGACATATTTGTGAGCAGCCTGATTACCATTTATTTTTATTTTATTTCAAGGGTTGCATTTGTGGATACTGTATTTCAGCCTGTTGTTTTTTGGCTGGTAATTCATAAATATTAGGGGTCAGAGTGACAAAGCCGCACACGAGAAACAGTATACGAGGTCTAGCAGCTGGCTTTGGATTTTAATGAGTGGACAATACACAGCTTCTGGATCTGGCTGCCAGTGAATGCTATGCAAACAGGAGCTTACAGGAAAACAGCCATCAGTTACTGAGATCACATGGTTGTTGCCCTGAAGCAAACAAAGACATGCAGGAAACAGTATGTCTCTGTTTTACACTGTGTGTGTGTGTGTGTGTGTGTGTGTGTGTGTGTGTGTGTGTGTGTGTGTGTGTGTGTGTGTGTGTTTGCTAAGACAGACACACGTCTGAATATTTAATAATCAATCAAGCACAAATGTATGTTTGCATTGCATTCAATTTTCCATTCTGTGATTTAAAAAAAAAAAAAAAAAAAAAAAAAACTTTCTCCATGTCCATCACACACATACACACTCATGTATCCTGTCGACACACACTTCTACAACACCATTAATTGCTCATTAGGAAGTGAGCAGGTAGTAAAAGGAAGTTGATGATTAACTTCTTACAACAGAGGTACAGGTAGCCACGGAGACAGAGACATGACATGGTCTGGGAGAAACACACGCACACCATGACATGTCTGAGTACGGAAGTCACATGTCCTCCCTCCCTGGGATCTGTATTATAAATTGGATTAATGGAAAGCCATCCTTGTAGACTAGACCTCTAAGTACATATCTTGGTATATTTACTTATTACAACTTATTGGTTCATGACAATAAGTTGAACTGGCTGAAAAAAAATATCCTTCTTTTTTTTTATTATATATTTTAATAAGTAATCATTTATTTTAAGGTTTTGTTCAGTAATGTTCAGTAGATGGACTAAGGAATATCAAGAGGTACATTGTATTGGTTGTATGGTTATATCATTTCCTACAGTTCATAAAAAATAAAAGAGGAACATTAGTGAAAATGGCCATCATGATGGTAGGCGAGGAGAGACACAGAGAGGAATAAAAACCTTACCAGTGGTGGCCAGGCATGAAATCAGATGAAAATTCACTAAAAAGCCTACATATATGTTTTTTTTTTATTAAAAAAAAGCCATCTCATCTACAGCCAGTGTGGTGGAGCACCACTGAGCTTCCCATTCAACAACTACAGCACATGTCAAATTCAGTTTTTATACCACCATCAATCCAACTGGTTGTTTTGTTATTAAAAAAAGTTACTAATAACTAACAGCTATAACTAACTTGTATAAATGGCACCAGTCCAATGGACAAAACAATACTAGGCTTACGATCTAATAATCCTAATATAAACCATTCGGTAGACGGTTTGCTTTCTAGAAATCCTTTGTGACAATAGAGAAACACACACAAGTACAACTCAGTGATATCTAAAATATACAGAATACAGGGATTTTGCAGGATAAATGACTACAAGTTAAAATGTGAACAAGTTGCACATACTTGCATATTGGGATTTAAGGTTGTCTATATGAAAAACTACTAGGTTTATACAGCAGTATGTACAATATAATGTGCATAACATGTAGTTTATATAATGCTTGTATACTGTATATACTTGTAAATATAATGCGGTAACTGCTCAGAAATGAATAGACAGTAACATGGTCAAGATCAGGGGCATTAGCTGGACTGTTAAACTCCATCAAAAAAACGTTTAAAAAGGTACTTATAAATAAACTTCCATGCATTTTTTTGTGCATTTTTTCAGCTCAGCTAGTAGCCTAGTGTTTTGTTTTATGGAAGCTGAGGTAACTTAGCTGTCAATGTATGACATGATCAGAAAAAGTTGAATTTATCATAAAACTTGCCTCGGGTGTTGTCACTGTTTGTAGGACTACCAGACCGATAAAATATAAAACTTTTCTAACTAGGCTTTTGGTGGTCTTAGTATCTTTCTTGTTACTAATTTGTATGCCAAGCATACCCTTAAAATGTACCTCAATTTGGAAGGAAGCTATTGAAGAAAAACTATTTCTGACCTTGTTTTGACATTTGGATCAATACCAAACTCTAATGAGTTCATCTGTTGGTTACAGTGATAATTCCATACGAATCCTAAAAACATTCAACCACTCGTTCTTGAACTATCGCGCTAACGAGAATCTCGGATGAGCACGCGGAGTGGTGTAATCCGAATACAGGTAGACATATGGATATTTGAAGCACTAAACAAATATCGATACAGTTAGGGGCATTGTATTACACCCCTATAGTACATATTATAATGGACATGAAAAAAAACATGAAACATTTTGCAGTCCCTGATACCCACACAGCTGAAGCTGCAGGGGGTAACTTCTTATAGACTGCAGTAGTGAACGAGTGTCTCGGTCGAGTGAACTGATGCCTTGCAGTTTCTAATGGCTAGAACGTCAAAAGCCTCTGCTGGACAAATGGACTGTGAGTTCCTTGGCAGCATCTAGTGATCACACAGGTGGTTTTACTTTTACCCTGCAGGGGTGTTATTGCTGAGCATCTATAGCACTGGGTGACTTCATTTTCAGAAAAGTTGCACAGGTGCAAGTAAATCACTCTGGCCACAGTCCACAAATAGATCCAGTGGAGCCCTGGGCAGAGTTCCGTGTAAAATACAGAGAGTTTGAGATGGGTTTTTGTTTGTTTTTTTGTCACCTGCAGTTTTTTTTTAATCTGCAAGTAGCCTTCAGAATAAATGTTCTGACCCACTGAGGTATTCATCCATGTACAGTACTCTCCCACTTTTATCATTTCTCATGCAGCCATCACTTTTTTAAAGAGTGTCTTTCAGAAATCTGCCCTACTCTGTCAGCTGACGTTGATCAGGACGATGATGTCAGGAAATCAAGACAGATAGAAGCAAAGTACCAAGAAAAGACATAATGTTTCTTCTAAATGGCAGGAACATGGAGACAGGAGACAGCTGCCTTCTCTTTGCTCCGAGCAGAGGAGCCTGGCTGGGTCTCGGACTAATTGTAAAATATGACCTTTAGAATTCAATGCCCATCCCGTATAACAACCCCCCCCCAAACCAGACCCCCCCCCCCCACCTTTAGGCACTGGTGTTGTTCTCTCTCTCTCCTTTTCTCACTCTTTTTCATTGTCTTTCAACCTACTACCTATTTCCCATAACTGAAATAAAAATAATAATAATAATAATAATAATAATAATAATAATAATAAATACATTTGAATTAAAGCCTCACGATATAAGCAAGGCAAAGTTATGACAATAGGAAGTCTCACATTAAATTACAGAGGAATAGAATGCACCATTAGCACTAATGGGATGAAAATAATAAGCAATTGGGGGAAATGAGTAGACAATTACAGCTAATGAACCTCAGAAAACTTTTTATCTTAAGCTCTAATGCACACTGATGCTATTATATCAGTTCAACTAACCGCTTATGCCTTGTTTGGCTAGTTGCACCAAGAACCAAGTGATGTGTAACCTTTAAAGGTATAGCTCAGATTATTAGTGACCCATGAACCCATCCCCTTCTCCTTTATGCCCCAAACACACACACACACACACACACACACACACACACACACACACACACACACACACACACACACACAGGTCTCTACCTCTCTAGTATTCTTCAAGCAATGTGCTTTTAACAATTTAACATCAAATATCAAAATCCCCAAAATTGTTGAAAATTATAATCATTTGTTAAATCATCACCTTTTTTAAAAATATATATATAATAATTATTTATATAATATAATAATTATTAACATTTTGCAGCACAACTGTAAGTGCAGGTTTGCTCATGAGCCAAGTTATGTAGGGGTGAAAATCACCCATTCATTTAAAGGTTAAGATTCGTAAAGTGGATTTTATGAACACAAAGACAGGGGCCTGGTTATACCTCTATATATGACCTTTGCCTCAATGGGAAGTTAAAGTCCTTTGATCATTGAGTTTGACCTTTTCATTTTCTCATCCGTGAACATTTGAAAACTATGAAAGACCCATAGAGCATTCAGCAGCAAACACATCTGAAAGTGCACGATCTATCTCTTTTGCACTAAAGTGGGTGTTGTAGGAGAGATAGTAGATCCCTAATCCCTGTACTTCTTCATAACATATGGGAGCCATTCTGGCTTTAACAGCAGTGCATGCTTTTATTATTCCCAGCTATTACAGCTAAAATATGTTAAACGTCATGCTCAGACATTATATATACTATAAGCACTTATCATGGTGTTATATTCTATGAACTTATGGTGTTATGGTGTTAATCTGTGCCAACACTTTTTCTTGTTGTTTTTTCCCCCGTTCAATTGTCGCCCATCTGTATCGTTCCCTTTGTTATTATTTATGTCTTTCTTGCTGTTCCGCCTCCGAATGAGCTATATCTGTCTGGCTGTTTTCATTAATATTAAGTGGAAAAACATAACACTACCAATAACATTTTGCAGTACAATGAGAAAAGAAACAGACAGGACATGATAGGTGATATTTTATCAATAGGGAATGATTACACTCTTCACAGGCTGTGAGTGCACACACGTCTTTCTTTCACCTTTGTTCAGCACATACTGAAGTGTTACTGGAGCATCACTGTTGTTATTGTTGTTGTTACTTTGTCGATGAGAGAGGTCAGAGGAGAATGGCCAGGCTGGATTGAGCTGACAGAAAGGCTACAGCAACTCAAATATTGGCTCTTTACAACTGTGGTGAGCAGAAAAGCATCTCAAAAGCACAACACATTGAACCATGAGGTGGACTGGCTACAACAGCAGAAAACCGTATCATGTTCCACTCCTGTCAGCCAAGAACAGGAATCTGAAACTAGCGGGCACAGACTCACCAAAGTTGGACAGATGTACAGTACTGTGCAAAAGTTTTAGGCACATGCAAAGAAATGCTGTAGAGCAAAGATGCCTTCAAAATAATGAAATGAAATGTTTCTACATTAAAAAAAATACAGTAAAGAGTAGTAAACAGTAGTAAATGAAACAAAGTAAAAAAAATAAAAATAAATCGTCTCAGGTACAATTAGTGCAGTTTTATAAGGAAATGAGCTGGTAAGTTTTATTGAGCATCTTGCAGAACCAGCCACAGTTCTTCTGGAGACTTTGACTTTCGCACTCGCTTCTTATTTCTGCAGCAAAACCCAGCAGCCTTCATTGTGGTTTTTTTGTCTGGAAAGTGTCTCTTACGTAACATGCTGCTTTCTTTACTGACATACAAACATTTTTCTGTAACATTTAATTTTGTGTTAAAAAAAAACAAAAAAAAAATCGGGTGCCTAAAACTTTTGCACAATACTGTAGATTGGAAAGACTTGGTGATGTGTTTGAAAATCCCAGGAGCTCAGCAGTTTCTGAAACACTCTAAGCCACCAACAAACTTGCCACAGCCCAAGTCACTGAGATCACATTCTGATATTTGATGTGAACATTAACATTTTACTTTATGTTACTGTAAAACGTACATGATGCTTTTAGGTGGAAGCAAAGTAGCAGGGCTACCTGATAATATATTTTTGCTAACTAGCTAGCTAACCATAATTGAATGTACAACAGCAAATCACATGTCAGCTGAGTTAACTCGGGAAAATATTAATTATGAACTCTTTGTGGGTCTGAAACTGTTACCGAAGCGTTAAAAAAGCCGGGTAGTAAACTACAGTATATGGGGTTTTTCCAGGCCACCACACTTATAATACTGACTTGTGCCAACATCATTAAAATGAAAATATTCCATGGCTAGCAGGCGCATACTGAACTGAAAGTGCTGACCTTGCAGGATTCAGATCAAAGCAGTCACCTGACAGAACCCGTATACATTTTTAACGCTTGTGAGTGTCGCTGAGATTCATCTGCGTTCACCTTGAAAGGAAGGTGACGAATAAAATGCAGACATGGAAGAGCAAGTGTATGTCAAGCAGAAGGTCACTCTGACTGAGAGGTGTATGAGTGCGTCTCCCTTCCAGCCGTTTAATTCTGTAAAAGCTTAATTAAAATGATTTAGTCAAAGAGGCTATCAGCCTGGTGGCACGACACGGGAGCAGAGACCAATTATGCAGCCTTTGACAAGCATGAGATCCAATTTCCTCCTAGCTGGTGCTGCACCTCATTCACTGACATGAACGATGAGCGATCGCTGAAGAGAAGCGAGTGACAGCGAGTTAGCTAATATAATCTGAAGAGGAGTGCGAAGGCCAGATCCGAGACAAGGATTTCTTCTGACTTGATGAATTAAACCACTGTACACAATGATCAATAGTACTTTGATGTATGAAAATGTATCTACAAGTCTCTGAGAATTTTGCCCGCAGTAAAAGTTACGTTTAGCGGTGATGAAATGATAATTCTCTGATCAGCCTTTAACACACTTCCGACAGTGTAGAATAAAGGGACTGCGGGGAAAACAGAAACAGAACAGGTGATTTGTAGTATAAACAAGGTGCAGGGGAATTTGCCAGCTGGTACACAGTAGATAAGTCTTCCAAGACTGACTGTGCTACACTGGTGCTTTGTAATCTCTAAACGGGTGCAATGAATAGAAGAAGAAAAAAAAAGCAAAGACAAACAATTCAATTAAAGACCACCAAGCGTACCTCCTTAACAGGGGCGTTAGCGTAGTGTAATCCCTGCACGGACCGACACAGGCCATCGTTTTAATGTGCAACCACTGGAGTGAAAGAGCTGCTGACACTGCAGTAACACGCTGAAAGCGTCTGTGGTCAGCGTTTCATGAACAGCATGATGGATTGATATGTGAACATGAACAGAAACTCCCACTAACACAGAGTGGCCCAAGCTCTCATGGAGACAAGAGAAAATAAGAAAAAGGGAACACAAGATGGAGGACAGAGATAACGGATGAACATGGAGAGGAATGGTGCTCCAGTGGAAAGGAGGAATACTAGAGCCAGCATGTGAAATCAGACTTCATGATTTATGAGCCTCTACCTATATTTATAACCTCTACCAACATAAGAATAATAATCAGATTTCTTCACGACACAGATTTCTTCACAACTTAGGAGAAGTAAATTTGAGGTGAGATCGACCTTGGTGTATGTAATCAGCAAGCAGAGCTCAGCTTTGGTGTTATAATTTGATGGAAATCACAGCATGGCATAATAATATTAATATTAATGATCGTTATCACGTTACGGCTCTATAGAGAAATGCTTTTTTTAAAAATTTATTTCAAAAACAAGACAATTGTTAGCTGTTGTTGATAATTAAAGCAAAATGTGTTTATTTTGCTGGTTTAAAGGCTGTACTGTATCAGGTGTCTTTTCCAGAAAATGAGCAGAACATAATTCTTTTATATTATTTTCATGCCAAAACTGACAAATCAGGAATATTTCAGTCTAAGCCTCTAGGACTGAAACAAATGCACCTAAAATGTAAGTAAAAGTAAGTACGTTATGATCATAACACTGAGAACTCATGCACGCATTATGCCATCTTTTTCCTAAATTATTGGCACCTAAGAAAGACTTCGGGGATTCCCACCTTCTAAGTGTTAACCCCTGATACAACAGTTCTTAGATCAGCATCAAAGATCCCCATAGAGTACATGTGTTAAACTCAAGGACCACAGGCCAAATATGGCCAGCTGCATTTCATCTGGCCCACGCATACTTGATAAATTAATACTGAACCAGCTTGCAGTAGCTACAGATCAATATTTTCGCATATAGAATTCACACGATATCAAAGAAGTCCGATCACATCTACAAATGATTCAAGAACGCATTGGGTGTCGGCCTGTAATGTGATTCAATGATTGACTTCAAACATCCCAATGTAGAGACCAACCAATATCAACTGAAAAAAAAAAAAAAAGCTGATTGAGCACAAAGAGAGATTATGAATATTTTCAATATTTTGAAAACATATATCTCTATTTAAAAAAAAAAAACAACTTTAATCAGTGTAATAAATGTTATCACCTAGGCCTAATAGTTAGCCCTCTTTTTTCCTATTGATAGCCCTAGTTTACGACTCTTCAAGGGCTCCCCAGACTGCTGATGTGGCCCTGAATTTGCATATGACACCCTGCCATAAAGCAAGAAACAAAAGAGACAGAAGAGTTTATACGTGGACACCAAGCAACTCCGCTAATTCAGTTACACAGAGCCAGAAACACAGGGTCAGGCAGGCAAACAAGAGAGCTCTCTAACAATAATAAGATCATCGGATGTTCCTGATTATCTTCAGGAACATTTACGAACCAAGAACCAAGGTGTGACTGACAAATTTTATAAAAGGGAAGAAAAAGAACATTTTACAAAAGTGAGTTTAACAAATGTCAAGAAGATTGATTATAAATCCTCACTAATATACCTGCTTGTAAACAATCTGTCAAATATTGTTTGTCTAAAGAAACCTCGTTCCTGAGACAAAAAGCTTTCCTGCGTGAACTTTTCTCCACTCCCCAGCTGCCCAGGTTCTGTGTCAGATTTGTTTGCCCTAATCATGTACTACAGCAGCCTGGAACAAATGGCAGCTGGTATGTAACTTTAAACCCTGAGGTGCGTGCTAGACGGCTAATATCATTAGAAGGGCATTGTGTTTCGTTGAATTTAGTCATAATCATATTGCGTGTGCTTTAAATCAGTAAGAAGTAACAGGCTTTGGCAGGTAAGTGGGGAGAGGCTGTCACTGTGTTGACCCCCCAGGTATTACAGAAAAATGAACCACTAAGCAGTCACACACGCTGAACTGTGGCCTCTGTGTTTTTGTAAGAGCTCCATTAACAGCTTAATGCAAGGTCACCACACTGTGATATTAAAGCATGCATTAAAGCATTATTAAACATAACCAGCTCATATTAAAATGTGTTCCTGAGTAATGGACAATGGAGTCTGCCTACATCGAGTAGCTCAAAGGCCAAATCCTATGTAATACCAAAACCAATATGTTTACTGTACAAGTTTTAAAATGCTTAGTAATCTAGTGACTATTTAAAAGCAAATCATGTTAAATGAATAATGTGTTATGCTCAATTACTAATGAACTGACAAAAAAAGTGATTTTTTTTTTTTTGTTCTTCCAGATGAAGTACATTTATACGATGAACAGAGAGATTTAGAGATGCCAGTCAACCTATAGCACATGTCTTTGGACTGGGGAGGAAACTGGGGTGCCCAGAGGAAACCCCCTAAGCACAAGGAGAGCATGTAAGCGCTGCACACACAGGGCGGAGGAGGGAATCGAACCCCCAACCCTGGAGGTGCAAGGCACCGTGCAATGCCCCCTGCCCCCTGGCCATTATTGTATTGTATGTATGTATTGTTCATATGTATGTTCAAAATTTCATATGATTTGATTTATTTCACAGTTATTACTGGATATATTTAGGGTCATTATTTATACATTAAACATATTTTAGGGCTGTATTTGTTATTGATTTGCAGAATGAATATTTAAAGCATGGTCCTTCATGATCTGCTTCAGTTATTTGTTAGTTCTACATTTTCTTTGTCTCAGGTTAACCACAAGGGAAACAGAATCATTACGTTTCAGGTCCATTCATTAGTAATGAAGCATAATGTATTATTCAACTCAAATAGTTACACATTTGTTCATGACTTGCTCTTGCATAGTTACTAGATAACTAAGAAATCGTATTGGGAAATGTCAGCAATAACAATTTCATGATTAACTGCATTAACTGATTAACTGCATTTTCAGCAATAACTGCCAGCCTCCACTTAATAACTAAACATTAGCATTATTAATAACTAAACATTACACCATACTATACTGTAATGTACAGTACTGCAATTATCTGCAGTTATTTGCAAGTACTTGCACTTTACTGCAGTTCTCTGTCATACTACAGTTATTTATATAAGGCTGTTATTTGCACATTACTGCTATTTGCACATCTATATTTACTGAAATACATTGTATGTATCTACAGTAACACACTGCATGTATCATGTTGTTTACCTCTATCTGTATACTGGTTATCTCAACCTATTGCACCATAATTCCTATTTACTTAATTTAACCTAATTGTCATTTGCATTATTGGTATGCATCATATGGTTTACCTTTACCTGTACACTGTTATCTTAACTTATTGCACCATAACCTTATTTATTTCATTTAACGTATTTGCTATTTGCACTACTGGTTGGATGCTAACTGCATTTCATTGCCTCTGTTCTCGTACTCTGACAATGACAATAAAGTTGAGCCTAACCTAACCTAACCTAACCTAATTTTTTAACCTAACCCATATTTCATACTGTATCCATTCAATATCATCCTACAATCAATCCAGTTGTACCATTAGGCGTGGTCTATAGTATAAATCCTTCAGAGACAAGTCTTTCCAGGAAGCATTGGCCATTTTTAATTGGCTCCAAGGATGCATAGTCCCAGACAGTCGATGTGGGGAACGTGCCGGTGAATATTTATTTCTACAATAGAGCACAGCAGTGTAGTGCAAATCAGCAATAATTTGGGTGACAGCATAGCAGACCTGGAGAGGAAACAAGTGAGGAGAACAACAGAAAGACACAGGGCAGGAGTTTAGATGACAGAGAGTCATTCTGGAGTGATGGACATGTGAAAAACCTACACCCAAATATCATTTCTTCAAGCCAGAATATCCAAACCACTGACTAATAAAGTACCATT
Organism: Cranoglanis bouderius; assembly: GCA_023630585.1. NCBI lineage: Eukaryota > Metazoa > Chordata > Actinopteri > Siluriformes > Cranoglanididae > Cranoglanis > Cranoglanis bouderius. The sequence goes on from CM042569.1 coordinate 7,951,783, forward strand.
TCATTAAAGCCAGTTGATCAAGTGAGCTCGCTGTGTCCCTGTCTCCAGTAGGAGATATATATCAAAAGAAGAAATTGCTTGTGAGAGAGTGGGGAAGACTGTGGTAAATGCAATAAATGTAGATGATACAGTCAGATGGAAATGAGAGGTAAAAGTGAAGTGGGTGAGGACAGACACAATCAATAATCTAAAGAAATTCAGAGGGCTGGGAAATGAGATGGGTGAAAAGAGAACACAATTAGCAAAAAAAAAAAAAAAAACGAGAAGAAAATAAGGCATGGACCTTGAGAAAGGGAAACCCAAGTCAAGAGAAAACTACATATCTCAGAATGACAGGGAAGGAAAACGAAGACAAAGAATGCCTATGCTATTGGCTCCAATGGAAAGGGAACAAGCTGAGATGGAGAATAAAGACTCCTCAGTCTCATTTCTTTCCAGCCTCCTAAGGAGGTTTGTGGTTACGCTCATAAGGGTGATGTGAGATGAGGTGGAACAGTGGGCACAGCTCCCCTGTGGAAAGTTATAATCACAGAGATTAGTGGCTGATGCCCTGCCTGTCCCCCAGAGGACAGAGGATTATAAATGAGTTTGTGTGGCTGTTCTCCATCAACCATTTAAACTGAGGTCAAGTGCATCCCTGCTTCACCCTTGCTCAATTATCATTCTGTTATATTCCCAAGAGGCATGTTGTATAGTGATCATGGGCTAAGGGGCACACAAAAACGTTTTTCATTTAGCCAGTAGTTGATGTCCATTTATCATAGATGACTCTGGATAGAAGACAACTGCTATGTTTACATGCAGCCTAATAATCCATTAATAATCCAATTTATAGCTCAATTGGAATTCATGTAGCCAATAAACCTCAATCAGAATAGCGTACTGCTTTTAATAATCTGTTAAATAGAAGAATAACAGCCATGTCAAATTCTGGGTCTGATTACGTTGACTATCAGAATCTGTGCATACATTCTGTGCATTGTCAGGTTAGCCCAGCCTCGTTTCCAACAAAGTTTCCCATCACTCCCAGCACGTCACGTTAATCACGCGCCCCTGTGTCACGTTGTAATCTATAGAGCGCTGCAGGGATGACGTATTTTTGTAGGCCAACCCGGAAGTTAGCATCACCCTGGTTCCCTCCACAAAAAGCCAAACGGATTTTTCCACTGGCTTTTGGATTATTGCAGAAAATAAGCTCTGTGACCGACAAAAGTTTATGATTCTTACACGTTTTGTTCATCAAGATAATCTTCACAAATGAACACAACTTTTATGAAGTTTGAAGCGTAAATACAATCGCCAGAAGTAAAAAGCTAAAGGTAGTCTGTAAACGAACTACACCACGGTCACATGACTTCAGCGTCACCATCACTAAGCATCCGACACCTCTTTCAATCTTTATTTTTGAAAAATGTTCCCTGATAAGGATCCACTGTGCTCTTTTTGTGGATGAATCTGCCCCGAACCTTTTTAGGGACTGTGTCCATGTTGTATTATTTTGGAGAAAATTCTGTTTATTTATACATGCATCTCTTTTGAATAGTTTTTCATTTGTGGTATAAAGATGTTTTATTTGGCTGCAGTTTTGATAAAACTTTAAAGAATAAGTTTTTTTTTTTTTTTTTTTTTTGATAACTGTGCCTCCAGGAACTCTAAAGCTTTAAAATCCATCTCATTGTGTAATATATATATATATATATATATATATATATATATATATATATATATATATATATATATATATATATATATATATATATATATGTAAAGTTAATGCATTCTTATAATGTATGTTTGAATGCTTTTGTACTGTTAAAAACTATTAATTGATTATTCTAGAATTTATAGAATTTATATCAGTACATTTTGAAAAAACACTTCACTTGGAAAATACTATAAATAGACAAATCTACAGGTTTTGGAATAGTTCGCAAGAACGCAAGTATAAACACAACGAGGCTGTAGTAGATGAGGTTCCTGTTCGGCGTGATGATGTTTAATGTCCCCGACAACCTCTGTAGTCCCATTTAGCCACTTGTTAGCAATCGCCTTTTTCAAGACACGTAAACGCTTAACAAAATCACGAGTGGGGTATTACTGATGTACAGTATTTTATGTCGTAGAATAAAAGATGAAAATATCTTGAGCTTGTGTTAACCACAGACCTTATTTCAGGCATTTAAACAAAAACCCATTCAAAAAACCCAGTGACTTCGGGACGATGGAACCGGACGTGCTGAAATGCTAACTCACTTTATGGTATTTAAGTTCTGTCTTTAGTAGCACTCGTCTATCTTTTGTCACCTTCACTCATATGTGTTTCATGTATGTCTCCATGTTTGCCAAGGTATTGTTCATGTTCTGGAGTTTTGTTTCGATGTGTTTCACCTATTAAATGCTTATCTGCACTTGCATCTGCCCTCCGAAACAAAACTCTGACTCTGCTCCTTTAAAGCGGCCCAATGAGTAAATACAGATCATGTTATAGATTTTAATATATTTAAAATAATTGTGAATTCGGATGAGCATCTTGAGGCAGATGCTGCACACGAATTAACACCAGTAAATTTCAGTACTTAATATTCACCAGAAATTAAAACGCCAGAAAACACAGTCTGATTAATGTAAACATAACCAGTGATCTCTGAGACAATAATCAGGTGTAGTAGAAAGCACATTTAAAGGCACCTCAGTCCAGGAAAAAAACACCTCCACTGACAATGCAATTTTTATAATAAAGTTAAAGTATTCTGGGTAAATTCATCACAGCTGCCTTTGACATTAGCAAGCAATCACTTAAGACTTACACACTTAGCACAGTATCCACGAGTATCGCTTTTCATAAACTGGGGTTCATTATGGAAAATGCTAAGCAGCTGATTAATTATCAGCAGACAGCTATTAGTAATGACAAAGTGAGGTCACCCAACTCAAAGAGGGCTAAGTCTAATATGAAGCATTAGTGTAATTAGCACAGAAAGGCTGGGTTGCAGGTGAGGAAGTTAATATACCTTAGCATGTAAATTAGCTAAACTTACACCAGCAGCTTTCTGAAGTTCTCTCATATAAAATTTGATTTGGATAGCGAAGCATTGAAGGGCACAGAATCAGCTGGACCTGCATTAAATCCAGCTGTAAATACTGTATGCTGCAATATATTGCGATAAACATTCAGCTTCCACTTTGTTAGGAACACCTGTACATTCATGCAATTATCCAATCAGCCAATTATGTGCCAACAGAAATGCTACGGTAAGTCAGATAACCACTCTTTATAACCATGCTGAGCAGAAATGTGAGCATCTCACACTACACAACACGTCAAAATTTGACGAGGACAGGCTACAACAGAGGAAGACCATATTGGGTTCCTGTCCTGTCAGCGAATAACAGGACTCTGAGGCTACAGTGGACACAGGCTCACTGAAACTGGATTCCAATTACTGGAAAAAGACCAGGCGATGACCTGGCTGCAAAAAAGTTTGAGAACCCCTGCAACATATCAGTATGAATATGAATATTTTCAGCCTTGATATACTTTATCCTTCAATCTTCTTCTTTTCCTTTCGGCTGTTCCCTTCAGGGGTCGCCACAGCGAATCATCTGCCTCCATCTAGCCCTATCCCCTGCATCCTCTTCTCTCAGACCGACTACCTTCATGTCCTCCTTCACTACATCCATAAACCTCCAATTTGGTCTTCCTCTCGGCCTCCTGCCTGGCAGCTCTAACCTCAGCATCCTTTTACCGATATATTCACTCTCCCTCCTCTGAACATGTCCAAACCATCTCAACCTGGCCTCTCTAACTTTGTCTCCAAAACATCTCACATGTGCTGTCCCCCTGATGTACTCATTCCTGATCCTATCCATCCTCGTCACTCCCAAAGAGAACCTCAACATCTTCAGCTCTGCTACCTCTAACTCTTCCTCCTGTCTTTTCCTCAGTGCAACTGTGTCCAAACCATACAACATCGCTGGTCTCACTACTGTCCTGTACACCTTTCCTTTCATTCTTGCTGGTACTCTTTTATCACACAACAGACCTGACACTTTTCTCCACCCATTCCAACCTGCCTGCACACGCTTCTTCACCTCTTTTCCACACTCCCCGTTGCTCTGGACTGTTGAACCTAAGTACTTAAAATCCTGCACCTTCTTTATCTCTTCTCCCTGTAACCTCACTGTTCCACTTGGATCCCTCTCATTCACACACATGTATTCTGTCTTGCTGCGACTAACCTTCATTCCTCTTCTCTCCAGAGCAAACCTCCACCTCTCTAGAGTTTCCTCCACCTGCTCCCTGCTCTCACTACAGATCACAATGTCATCCGCAAACATCATAGTCCATGGAGATTCCTGTCTGACCTCATCTGTCAGCCTGTCCATCACCACCGCAAACAAGAAGGGGCTCAGAGCCGATCCTTGATGCAGTCCCAGCTTCACCGTGAACTCCTCTGTCACACCTACCGCACACCTTACCACTGTCCTACTGCTCTCATACATATCCTGCACCACTCTAACATACTTCTCTGCCACTCCAGACCTCCTCATACAATACCACAGCTCCTCTCTTGGCACCCTGTCATACGCTTTCTCTAAATCCACAAAGACACAATGCAGCTCTTTCTGACCCTCTCTGTACTTCTCCATCAACATTCTCAAAGCAAATATTGCATTTGTAGTGCTCTTTCTTGGCATGAAACCATACTGCTGCTCACAAATGCGCACTTCTCCCCTTAGCCTTGCTTCCACTACTCTTTCCCACTACTTCATTGTATGGCTCATCAGCTTAATACCTCTGTAGTTTCCACAACTCTGCACATCTCCCTTGTTCTTAAAAATCGGCACCAAAACACTTCTCCTCCATTCCTCAGGCATCCTCTCACTCTCTAAGACCTCGTTGAACAACCTAGTTAAAAACTCTACTGCCATCTCTCCTAGACACTTCCATACCTCCACTGGTATGTCATCAGGACCAACCGCCTTTCCTCTCTTCATCCTCTTCAAAGCTCTCCTAACTTCACCCTTGCTAATCCTTTCTACTTCCTGCTCAACAATATTTGCCTCTACTACTCTTCTCTCTCTGTCATTTTCCTCATTCATCAGTTCCTCAAAGTACTCCTTCCATCTTTCCCTCACCCTCCTGTCACCTGTCAACACATTTCCATCTCTATCTTCAATCACTCTAACCTACTGCACATCCTTACCATCTCTATCCCTCTGCCTCGCCAACCGATACAAATCCCTCTCACCTTCCTTACTATCTAACCTTGCATACATGTCCTCATAAGCTTTCTGTTTGGCCTTTGCCACCTTTATCTTAACCTCACGCTGCATCTCCCTATATTCCTGTCTACTTTCCTCCGTCCTCTCACTGTCCCACTTCTTCCTAGCTAACCTCTTCCTCTGGATACTCTCCTGAACTTCCTCATTCCACCACCAAGTCTCCTTGTCTTCTTTCCTCATTCCAGATGACACACCTAGCACCTTCCTACCTGTCTCCTTGATCACTTTGGGTGTAGTAGTCCAGTCTTCTGGAAGCACCTCCTGACCACCTAAAGCCTGTCTCAACTCCTCCCTGAAAACCGCACAGCACTCTTCCTTTTCCAACTTCCACCACTTTGTCTTCTGCTCTGCCTTTGCTCTCTTCATCTTCCTCACCACCAGTCATCTTACACACCACCATCCTATGCTGTCGAGCTACACTCTCTCTTACCACTACTTTGCAATCGCTAATCTCCATTAGATTACAGTGTCTGCATAAGATATAGTCCACCTGTGTGCTCCTGCCACCACTCTTATATGTCACCCTGTGTTCCTGCCTCTTCTGAAAGTACGTGTTCACCACAGCCATCTCCATACTTTTAGCAAATACTTTATCCTTCAATGTTTTCAAAAAATATATGAAAGTCCATTACATTAATTCTATACTTGCAAACATTTCCATGATGAATATACTGCTAATTCATTCACACACTGTTATGCATTGATAGCTTGAAAACAACAAAAATGAACACGGTCTTTGTTATATTGATTTATATATGGTTTGGCCTGTTATAGCACTATAACACACTTTTATTAAAAAAAAAAAAAAAACTTCACAGACTTTTAAGATCATTTTTATAGATTCTTTGGTCAGAGTTAAACACTGAAGGCATACTTGATCTTAGGTCAAGTTATCTGAGCTCAGAAATATTGATAAAAAAAATAATAATTCTACATATATCATTACATAACTACACTGCAACACTGCATTAATACTGCACTTGCCCTACTTCCATTACCTAATCAGAAACATCTCAATTTTCAACACACACTCATTACCCCCTAATTATCTCTTCAATGAGTGTTTCGCCAACTGTTCACACGTACCTGCGGTGATTAGCAACCTGGCACGTATATTTAACACACACCAATCTGCAAGCTGCCACTGTAGTATATAACCGCCAAAACATTTCATTGACAATAACTATTAAATAAAATATTTGTTATACTGATGTATACATCAAGGGCTTCAGTTTCACAGTGTTCACATTGTACATGAGAATGAAGAAAAAGTGTGATCTCTGTGACTTTGATCGTGGCATGGTTGTTGGTACCGGATGGGCTGTGTGTTTGAGTATTTCAGAAACTGCTGATCTCCTGGGATTTTCACACACTACAGTCTCTAGAGTTTACACAGAATGGTGCGACAAACAAAAAACATCCTGTGAGCGGAGATCAGAGGTGAATAACCAGACTGGTCTGAACTGACAGGAAGTCTATAGTAACTCATATAAGCACTCCTTACAACCGTGGTGAGCAGAAAAGCATGTCAGAGTGCACCCCACATCGAACCTTGAGGTGGATGAGCTACACAGCAGAAGACCACGTCGGGTTCCACTCCTGTCAGCCAAGAGCAAGAATCTGAGGCATGGGCACAGACTCACCCAAACTGGAAAGATGATTTTTCTTCTAATCTTTAACTGTCCAGTTTGAGTCAGTCTGTGCCCATGGACATGATTGGCTGAGTAGATAACTGCATGAATGTGCAGATGTTCCTAATAAAGTGGACAGCGAGTGTATAATGAAAATTTCTTGGCCATGTATCTGACACAGTCTGTGCTACAAATGCATAGCAGCGACCAGGATAAAGGTGTTGAATGATGAATGATTTTTTTTTTTTTTTTTTTTTTTTTTTTTTTTTTTTTAAAAACATCCTGAGCTACACATTACAGAATGTTGTCCTTACATAAGTCAGTCAATCAGTCGAACAGAAATCACACATCTTTTACACTTTGGTATCTTGGTATTGATAAATTGTTCCGAAAAAAAAAAAGAAGTCGGAGAATAGTAAAGATATAACTAAAGTATCTAACTAAAAATAGACACAGATGGGAGGGATTACATCTGGGGGATTACATCTGTGGTAATCACCTGGCATGGGGCCCAAAAGGCAATAAAAAAAGACATCTGGCACAGGAAACAGTGCCTCCCTATAACCTAAAGGAAGCCTACTAGTGTGTTGTGACAGGTTGCATCAGTGATAATCAGATTGTGTATCTCTGTGCTTCCCACACAGAGGAATGGTTTTTGTAATATCCACTTCCAACATTTTTTTTTTTGTTCTTGTTACAAACAAATCTCAACTGCCCATTTTAACCCGGCAAAAGAATGAATACATCAATGGGAAACGATTCTTCTTGTGTTGCTGTTTTAGTAATCTACATCCTAAAATGAGGTGGTGGCTATTCCCTGCTGATTTGCTGCAAGTAAGGTAGCTCTGCCGTAGAGCTGAAAGTGTCACTAGGTAGCGGGGCAGGGACAGACAGATTGAGCCATCAGATAGACTCAGACCTGTCAGAGGTCTCAGCTCTCTCTCAGTGTGCTGCATGACATATTCCTCTTCTACTTATTGGGAACCTGTCACACACACACACGTCTAGTCAATGCAGGGCTTTAGGAGAGGGCAGGAGCGTGTAGTCACTTGTCAAAATAGGAAAGGCACGCCTGGGTGAGATGGGTGGAAGAATATGGTGTCCTGGACATGTCTCTTTGAGGACAGAAATGGTACAGACCACAAATTGTTCTGTATGGAGATGAGAAAAGATGAGAAAAATTGAACTGTTCTGTTGTCATTTTGCCTCACATCCTAATTGTCCCTGACTCAATCCTGAGCTCAAGTTACCATCTGTGTGGGTTTCCTCCAGGTTCTTCAATGCTATTACAGCGGAGATGAAAATATCTGATATTCGCAGTTTCATTCATTATCCCATCTTTCATTCCTTTATAAGTTTTGTTAGCAGAACATGCGATTAAAATGATTAAATGCGTACAGGTACACGAGATTTGCAGGACATTTCTGCCTGAAAATAAATGCAACAGAAGACTGACGTAATAACTGTGCATGACAGCATTCCTCCACTTCCAGCGGAAATTATGTATGAAATCCAATCACAAGTGGTCACTGAAGACGCATTCATAATGCCAGGTGTGAACACTATGAGTCTCGGCTGTGCACTTGTGATCTGATCACCCAGGACCCATCACGTATGTGAATCCCAGGTGTGAAACAGGTGAATGTGTGTGCATGGTGCCCTGAGATGGACTGGTGTCCAGGATGAAGCGGTTACTGAAGACGAATAAATAAATGAATGAATGTTGTGATACAGTTAAATGCAATGCGTTCACACTCAGGATCTGGTTTCCTGAACGCATCATCATCATAATGGTACTCAACCTAACATCCATGTGTGACCTGTGAAGTGTCCTCTGTGGAGCAAAGACAGCCTGTAGATGGACTGTTTATGCTCTTCAGATGTCAGTTCCAAAAATCTTACTTTAGCATTCTGAGCAAACCAGTGCACATACATGGGTCCCTTTCCTTCCTACTTCACACATTCCATATGAATAAACCGCCATCTCATCTGCAAGGATCAGTGACCCCTAGCTTTTCCACCTCAAGCAAAGCAAGCCCATTTCTTCCACCACTGGTTTCCTTCTCCTTCCTTCAAAACTAGATACTGAGACATCCAACTGATGCATCAAATCCAAGCTTTTCTACAACTAACATTTTTCATTCGAGTTGCTCAGATGAACTCATTCCCAAGTTCTTTCTAAGCAGCAAAAAATCTCTTTCTTTTACACACACAAACATGTATAAATATCATCCTAATTGCTTTCTTTGGTTCCTCAACTGGGACATACACAAACAGGACTGATGCTTTCAGGGGAGAACAAGGCCACACACACCTCCTGTACTAATAACTCCAATCCATTATAATGTTTCACCAGGGCTTTGGTCAACTGACGTCACTGTCTCCAAGTACGATCCCACAATACAATACAATAGAGAGAGAGAGAGAGAGAGAGAGAGAGAGAGAGAGAGAGAGAAACAGCAACAGAGAGCAACCAATTTTTCTTCCCATTTTGTTTCTCAGTATTCTTGTTTGATATGGTGGCCAGCTGTTAAATGATATGATGTTATAGCTGCACAAAAATTCATAGCAGCACTGGGTAGGAGGGAGCAGGAAGGTTTGTTTTCAGCTCTGCAGGAAATCTTTATCAGCATCTGCCCCACTGGGAACCTGTCCATCATGGGGTATGGTTAAAACGATGGTGGTGAAGAAGGTGGCGAAGGAAAAAGTCGCTCCTATCAGCAGGAGATAAATACAGTAAACTGCGTGAAGGAGGAATAGAAGGAAAGACCTGGATGATAAAAACCCTGGTGAAAAAACAACAACCAAATGATTTACAAAAATATTTCATTATTTTGAGGTTTAAAAGGTTTAATGACAATAACTGCGGGTCAATTCCTTTTCAAGTAGATAAAAAATTACATTTCAGTAAAGCTCATAATTAAAACAAATTCGTCAAATAATCAAATTTCATTCCCACTGTCAACTGATATAATCTTCGGAACGCTTTGAATGAACTCCAGCTTGGTGCAGGAGACTCAAACAGAAATGTAGCTTTTAGCATGAATAGGTGCATAGGCATATATCAATTATTTTTCAATAGCGTTCAGTTTTGCCGTTATGACTGACTTTGTCTTATCTTTGTCTGTGGGTTGCTGGGTGCTGTGGAGCGGGTCTCTGGAGGCCAGTCGCTCCTGTTAAGTTCCTGCCCGTAACACTGCTCCCTCAGGAGGCTAGTTATAGCCCTGTACACCCTGTAAGTAACTCCATGGTGAGGGAGAAAACGCTAGTACAATGGGAGTAGAGATACACACTGCTCGAGGTGCTGTATCTGTGTGTATCTGTGTGATAATAAATGATTTGTTTTGAGGTAATTCGTTTTTACATGAGGAGAACCTGAGAAAAGGTGATCTTCTCATCAGTACCATTTGTTTCTTGCTTACATTCTTTGTTTCGCTTTTCCAGAGAGAAAGGTCACAGAGCATGCTTGGAGGAGACAGCACTGTAAGATAGCAGGGTGATACGTTGTGTGATGGCAGGTGCACGAGTTACGAGTTATATAATAGAAGTGTTAACAGCCTGGCACTGGAGGAATTGCGCCGGTGGTAGTTGGTTGGAGGAGGGGTGCCACATTTACTCATGATCCATAGGGCTGAATATAACTTCAGCTAATTGACACCAAGCATCCTCTTTCTCTCCTCATGATGCCAGCTTATGTCAAGCAGAGCATGTTATTATACCCGCATATAATGCCATCCTTCACACTCCTGCCAAGAATCAATTCCCAGTTTCATTCTATAACCTACATCCTAGCACCTGCTTCTACAGATACCAAGTGAACACTGCACGACTTTTAAGATCTCAGAATAACTGCACTGCTCACACTACATGACTTTCCTCATATGCAATCTGCTGTTTTGTGGTGTGCACGCTGCATGACCGATTGCAGACAAGGCTCACACACTGCATGATCTTTCCACCAAAGCACATCTGATCCCAAAGTCATGCTCGCGCTTGAAAAAAAGATGCTCCATCATGTGACTGTGTCAAGAGCAACAGGCAGTGGACTACTTTGTATGGAAACAAGAGAAAAATGTGGAGGAAATATTGGTTTGGGAAGATACATGCAGTGAGGACTGTCTGTTCTGCAAAGAGAACTGGAGGCATAGCGAAAAATAACATTGCTAATTTTATACTGTGCATCGTCAAGTATCATGTCATGTTTGTTTTTATTTTTGCTATTCTTAACAACCATTTAGGTATGACATGCCAAATAATTTCTTACACAAGCAATATCATTGTGTCTACATTTCGCTCTCACATTCCCACACAAATAGATGGATGATCTGCTACACATAAGAGCAGATTATTCAGTCCACACAGGATTTCGTGGAGTTTTTTGTGATTGTTGTAGCCAAAAATGCTTGATTTTTGCTGTGGCTTTTTCTCCCCCCGAATTTGCAGAGTTTGTGCTTTTGGCAGAAAACTACTTGAAATCGCGAAATTGCAATTGCATGAAATTGTCTTTCGCAGAGATGTTTGTTGGTAAATGAGACCTTTTAGCTGTACTCATTTTTGACGCACATGAATCAAAGAGGGCTTTGGCTGAATGCGCGTTGTGATGACGTCACATGACACGTCTTGGCGCAAATCTGAGGAAAACCTGCGGTAATCTGGAAAAATCGCAAGCTCCTCCGAATAGTGCGGCGTTTCCTTGATTCTGCGTTAATTTCTGCGTTCACAGAATCCTGGAGGGACTGATCATTTTTGTTGATTTCCTCTCTCACTGGCTCACAGGACAGCTCACATAATAAGAAAACCACATTGCTGAACCGCTCACACTGCATGAAGCAGTCGTCACGGGCACGTGCAGCAATTTGTCACCATGCTGGGGGATGTGGTTGTTGCAGATCCCCAAAATTAGTCTGGGACCATGAACACGGGGCTAAAATTGTGTCATGTGCATTCAGCATAAGAGGATATTTTTTACTTCTCTTTCACCATATCATCCTCAGGTCAACTCTGCTTCTCTCCAGTCTCTCACCATTTTGCTCTTTTTTGAGCTTCCATTAGATGCATCCATAAAAAAGTAAAAGGGCTACCATAATAGTGCACTCTGCCTCACTCTGTGTTTGACAAAAAAAAAAAAAAAAACATTGAAGAGCTTTAAAATGGTATGCCTTTTTAAAGGATGCTTCAAGTAAGTGATCAAAATGTTACGATTATGTATGAATAACCCCTCTATTCATCTGTCCCTGTCTATTTTGGCCTGTGATAAATGGAAATAATGTAGGAGGCTCTTGCTGGCAGACTGGCACCTTGTTAGGGAGGATTAAGGAGCGTTTTTATCACCTCACTTGGGGAATCTCTTATCTCCATTGCCAGGCCACTGGATCAGGGGAACCAAACATTTATACACAGACCAGCTGATAGGGAGTGTGATGAGTTTGTCAGGTGTTAGTTATTTTAGCAAATTCACCACTGACTAATTCAACTTCTCAGAGCACTGTTTTTATGAGGCGTACCAAGCGTCATTGGAACAATGTGCTGCAATAAGATTAAAGCACTGTTTTTAAAAAAAAAAATAGAGAGGTTAGCCATTTGTTTCATTGTTTACGCCCATTTGTACACTGACTATGTTTACATTCACATCAACATTCTGATATTAATTGTTATTTGGCAATATTCTAATTAGTACTGAGTCGTGTAAAAGCTGCAATCCGATTGCCAGATTCAGATTAAGACAATATTCTGGTTTCCCGAATTCTGATTCCCACCCCTGGAATATGCCTGTTTTAATTGGAAATTTGTTGCATGTAAACACTGAAAGGAGATATATGCGCATGCTCAGTATGCAAGGAATTGTGGGTGCTAACAGATGCTTAGCTGTAGGCTAGGTATTTAGGAACGGCAACCCAGGCTTACATACTTACAACAACCATGTATTCGGGAATATTCTGATGCCTGTAAGCATATAAACATTGTATTCGGAATATGGCCGCAACACGAATATAGACCTTAAACGCAATTTGGTGTACATGTAAACGTAGTCACTGTTTCTCTTCCGATTTAAGTATATTTTATTCTGGGCAATGTAGGCACAAAAAACGTATACTAGCTAATTAATTAGCTAATGGTAACAAAGATGGAATATAGCTGTCAATCACCGACAGGATATGGATGCAACAAGTGCAGTGTTTTATTGAATGAAGACGACAAAAAAAAAAAAAAGCAAACCAAAATCAAAGTTTATACACGGGCAAAAATCAAGCAATCAGTAGTCAGATTTAACTAGGCAAGGCAGAACTCAATAAACAAAAACAGACAGGATCGATAGCAGAAAATCATGTAGAAAAAGAAACTGCTCTGTAACATCATTAGTGGAGTGCTAGGAGCAAGATTTTGCAAAGATAAGCCTGAGTTATATATTGGGAATATACTGGGAACAGACGGCTGTGATTAGAAGGTAGTGACTGGGTATGGAGTTTGGTGTTTGGCTAAGGATTGTGGTAACTGTAATTCATATATTTGTTATGTAAAGCCGGTGCAGGCTGAAGAGTCAGGATGCATGCGCTGGGGAGACGCCAGTCAATTCAGAAAAGTTTATTCTCACAAACAAAAAAGAGCAGTAATCCACAACACAGAGAAATCGAGAAAAGGCAGTGATCCAAAAGACAGGAAAAATCACTCGAAACAAGGAAGTGGTCTGGGAACCACAAACACGGAACTACGGACATAGGAACCAAGACTACGGATCAAAGCGCTACGGAATTTACTAAGCTAAAGTAAGAAACAAACTAATACTCCGCGTTGAAGCGGACACAAACGGGGGGTTTTTAAACACACAGAAATCAAAGACACCTGGAAATCATGATAACAAATTAAACGAAGAACCAATGAGGAAACAAGGAGGCGGGGACAGAGACAATGACGTGAACACAATAACAAATGCACATGGCCGAGGTAAACAAAACGAGAGTCTTTCTGAATGGAGCTGGAATGCGCTCCGTGGAATGCGGAAGTAGGCTACGCTCCATTTGCAGCGTAGCGAGAGCGGGCGAACCTAACAATATTATGTCTTTTAGACTTTAGAAACTGATTGAACAATACCACATACTCACAATAAACCACTGAACACATTTCCTACAGTATACCAAATTAGCCGACAAGTTTAGTTATAGTCCTTATAGTAGTCAGCTAACTTCTCCTTCAACTTGATTTTGGCTTAAGGACACTACGTGCGAATCACTGAAAAATAATGAAAGATAACTGTAAATATAACAACTGAGTAAAACTGGGAACCGATGGCCCACAACCTAATTGATGATATAATGATTTAGAAAAGTCTGAATAATGATGCCTGTTAGTGTCGGGTGTGACACATTTTCGGTTGAGATAATGATACCCTTATTCCTTTGGAGTCTTTAGAAGCCTCGTTTAATTGTGATTATGACATGAACTTTCAGTCTAGAGAGGGAAATGCTTTAGATAAATTATAACAGGCTTCTGGTCCTGCATGAAAGACCTGACCTTAAGTGGCTAAAACAGCCAAGCAAGTGGCTGACAAATATGACACACACAATATGAGGCAAAATATGATTTCTTTGCTGTAGAAAGGAGTCATTGTGTAACATCTCTCCCTGCCAAATACCCAACACCCCCCCAACACCCCCCACCCGGAAAAATAATCTGTGCCTCTGTAATTTGGTCTCTTTTTGGCTTAGAGGTGTGAGATGGCTGTTAACACTGAAGTAATGAACGTGAATCTCAATAGCGCCTTGACCAGCGGCCCGTTGTGAGACCGTGTCCCTCTCACCTCGCCTTCACCATGGTAACCAGCCACATTCTCGAGCTCCCTGCACCTTCAAATGAGGCCAAATTACATTCAAAACAGCCAGTTTAACTAGCGCCATTCTCACAAAGAATAAAGGCGGATTAAATTTATTTTCATCTCTCATTCATCAAAGTGCTGATAATAGAGCTCTGTGTGAAGTGCGTTTAAAAAAAACTTCAAATAAAACACATGGTTGTCATAAAGTGTTTATTCTATCTGTACGTTAAAAATCTAGTTGTGCTGTAATTAGCACAGACAGCAGTCCCTTCTACTGAAGCATTATTCCACATTGATCTGCCATTGATACTCATTCCTACTGATTGACATTTAGCCACTGATTTCCTAAGTAGATTTTTTTTTTTTTTTTATTTTTTAAGAAAATTATTATGGGAAGAGTCTTCTGCATCTATTTGAACCGATCAATCATCCAAAATATATGAATTCAAACCCACCTTACAAACGCCTGCCTACATGCTGTCTGCCCGTTGTGCTCAGCCATCAATCAGAGCGAAGCCGAACAAAACAGACAAAACTTAATTCAGAACAAAACAAAAGGAAACAGAGGAAATGTGTATAATATTCCCTGTTTCAATTTCCATTATCCCAGTGTCACAGGGCTGACAAGTCTTCAGAAAAGGCTGTAGGACCGAGGTCCTACAGCCTTTTCTGAAGACTTGTCAGCCCTGTCATGTCATATATATATATATATATATATGCACCCTATACCCTATATTATACTTTGTTATAGATTTTTTACTGTTTTTACTGAGTTTACTGCTCTTTACTGTATTTTTTTTAATGTAGACACATTTAATTTCATTATTTTGAAGGCATCTTTGCTCTACAGCATTTCTTTGCATGTGCCTAAAACTTTTGCACAGTACTATACCACTTTTGTACCACCTATCCTACACAGGGTCACAGTCTATCCCAGGGAACTTGGGGCAAGAGGCAGGGGACACCTTGGATGGGAGGCTAGCCCATCACAGGGCACAATCACACACACATTCACACACTACGGATCATTTTGAAACGTGAATCAGCCTACAGCGCATGTCTTTGGAATGCGGGAGGAAACTGGGGAGGAAACCCCACGTACACAGGGCGCAGGCGGGATTCCAACCCGCAACCCTGGAGGTGCGAGGCAAATGTACAGTCATGGGAAAAAGAAAGTACATCGTCCTTTCTAGTCTATGTTTTTATTTATCAAGGCCTAAATAACAATTGGGTAGTTCTCACCAACATCTATAAAAAGACTAACCTCAGGGGACAACAAAAAACACAACAGATTTCAATATGTAGTCGTTTTTTTTCCCCAAAAAGTAAACCAACATTCACAAGCCCGGTGGGAAAAAAATAAGTTGACCCTATCATTCAGTAACATGTAGAACCACCTTTAGCAACACTAACTTGAAGTAAACATTTTCTTTAGGAGTTTATGAATATCTCACAATGTTTTGGAGAAATTTTGGCCCACGCTTCTTTACAACATTGCTTCAGTTAATTGATGTATGAAGGCATTTGTTTATGCACAGCTCTCTTATGATCCTGCCACAGCATCTCAGTGGGGTTGAGGTCTGGAATTTGGCTCGGCAATTCCAACACCTTGAATGTCCTTTCTTCTTGGCATGATGTAGAAACACACCTGAGTGCTCCAGAACACCAAACTGCCAAAATGTCTGCTTTTATAGAGGTACACACTTCTTGATGAAGAAATAATCTTGTACATTTCTTTAGGAACACCTGGCTGCTAATTTCTCTCCCAATCATTGTGTAAGTAGGAAGGGTGTACTTACTATTTCCCCACCTGGTTTCTGAATGTTGGTTTACTACATATTAAAATCTGTTGTGTTTTTTTTTTGTTGTCACTTCAGGTTATTTGTTTGTTTATAGAAGTTGGTGAGGACCACCCAATTGCTATTTAGCCCCTGATAAATAAAAACATAGAACTGAAGGATGGTGCAACAGCCCAATGCATGCTTGATGCCGGTGATGTGATTGAAAGGCAAAGAAACTGCTTTGCTAGCAAAAATTATAACAAAGCGTAGTAAAAAGCATCAGCATGCGCTCATCATGAAGACAAAGAAAAGCCATTTAAAAAAACTATCTGGATGAGGGACTGTTTTAAAAAAAAAATCATTCAAAAATAACAGAAGAAATGATGTTAGAAATGAGAGTAGATTTAATACAAGGATATTACAGCACATTTCCTTTAACTGTCTGTTTTTTTTTTTTTTGGCACTCTCACTTCGTGACTTGGCACGTTCGAGTTGCTCCAAGCAATGTCATGGTTACTGAGAACACTCGTCGAGACATCCAGTATAAACAGTAACTACAGCAACGAGACCCGATATCCATTACCTAACTGCATCTTTCTAACCACAGAGACACAGATTCACACTGTTTAATAAAAGGAAAAATGTCCACCCGTTTCCAGGACTCTTTCTAAGAAAAACTGCAACTGGAAGGATCTAAGCAGGAAGGTTTCTGGGAAAACCCTGAGTAGCTTGGGTCCTGGTTAGAGTTACCGGTAAGCAGTGTGTGATCAAATACACATAGTCCTTAAGTAAAAGCAAGATTTGAAACAAGCCGCAAAATGAACAGCAGTGGTGCTTGGATTCTTCTTAATAACCAATATTAAAAGCTCTTTTATACTAATGTTGCTCAGTGAAACAGCACTTGGCAAATGTCCACACTGCAAAAAAAGTCATCTTAGCAAGTGAAAATATCTTGAATGTAGTCAAATGTATTTAGTAATTCTTATTATAAGGTTACAGTAAACCAACCATAAGATCATTAAACTTATTTCTGGACATAATTATTGTCTACTTCGTGTATAATGTCTAAACTGCTGGCAACAAAAGTGAGTACACCCCTAAGTGAAAATGTCCAAATTGGGCCCAATTAGCCATTTTCCCTCCTCTGTGTCATGTGACTCGTTAGTGTTACAAGGTCTCAGGTATGAATGGGGAGCAGGTGTGTTAAGTTTGGTGTTATCGCTCTCACACTCTCTCATACTGGTCACTGGAAGTTCGACATGGCACCTCATGGCAAAGAACTCTCTGAGGATCTGAAAAAAAGAATTGTTGCTCTACATAAAGATGGCCTAGGCTATAAGAAGATTGCCAACACCCTGAAACTGAGCTGCAGCACGGTGGCCAAGACCATACAGCGGTTTAACAGGACAGGTTCCACTCAGAACAGGCTTCGCCATGGTCGACCAAAGAAGTTGAGTGCACGTGTTCAGCATCATATCCAGAGGTTGGCTTTGCAGAATAGACGTATGAGTGCTGCCAGCATTGCTGCAGAGGTTGAAGGGGTGGGGGGTCAGCCTGTCAGTGCTCAGACCATACGCTGCACACTGCATCAAATTGGTCTGCATGGCTGTCGTCCCAAAAAGAAGCCTCTTCTAAAGATGATGCACAAGAAAGCCTGCAAACAGTTTGCTGAAGACAAGCAGACTAAGGACATGGATTACTGGAACCATGTCCTGTGGTCTGATGAGACCAAGATAAACTTATTTGGTTCAGATGGTGTCAAGCATGTGTGGTGGCAACCAGGTGAGGAGTACAAAGACAAGTGTGTCTTGCCTACAGTCAAGCATGGTGGTAGGAGTGTCATGGTCTGGGGCTGCATGAGTGCTGCCGGCACTGGGGAGTGTACTGTGACATGTACTATGACATACTGAAGCAGAGCATGATCCCCTCCCTTCGGAAACTGGGCTGCAAGGCAGTATTCCAACATGATAACGACCCCAAACACACCTCCAAGACGACCACTGCCTTGCTAAAGAAGCTGAGGGTAAAGGTAATGGACTAGCCAAGCATGTCTCCAGACCTAAACCCTATTGAGCATCTGTGGGGGAGCGCAAGGTCTCTAACATCCACCAGCTCTGTGATGTCGTCATGGAGGAGTGGAAGAGGACTCCAGTGGCAAACTGTGAAGCTCTGGTGAACTCCATGCCCAACAGGGTTAAGGCAGTGCTGGAAAATAATGGTGGCCACACAAAATATTGACACTTTGGGCCCAATTTGGACATTTTCACTTAGGGGTGTACTCACTTTTGTTGCCAGCGGTTTAGACATTAATGGCTGCGTGTTGAGTTATTTTGAGGGGACAGCAAATTTACACTGTTATACAAGCAGTACACTCACTACTTTACATTGTAGCAAAGTGTCATTTCGTCAGTGTTATCCCATGAAAAGATATAATAAAATATTTACAAAAATGTGGGGGGTGTTCTCACAATGTGAGATACTGTATATATATACAGGTGCATCTCAATAAATTAGAATGTCATGGAAAAGTTCATTTATTTCAGTAATTCAACTCAAATTGTGAAACTCGTGTATTAAATAAATTCAATGCACACAGACTGAAGTAGTTTAAGTCTTTGGTTCTTTTAATTGTGATGATTTTGGCTCACATTTAACAAAAACCCACCAATTTACTATCTCAACAAATTAGAATATGGTGACATGCCAATCAGCTAATCAACTCAAAACACCTGCAAAGGTTTCCTGAGCCTTCAAAATGGTCTCTCAGTTTGGTTCACTAGGTAAGCCACAAACATTCATTGCCAAAGAAGCTGGCTGTTCACAGAGTGCTGTATCCAAGCAAGTTAACAGAAAGTCGAGTGGAAGGAAAAAGTGTGGAAGAAAAAGATGCACAACCAACCGAGAGAACCGCAGCCTTATGAGGATTGTCAAGCAAAATCGATTCAAGAATTTGAGTGAACTTCACAAGGAATGGACTGAGGCTTGGGTCAAGGCATCAAGAGCCACCACACACAGACGTGTCAAGGAATTTGTCTACAGTTGTCGTATTCCTCTTGTTAAGCCACTCCTGAACCACAGACAACGTCAGAGGTGTCTTACCTGGGCTAAGGAGAAGAAGAACTGGACTGTTGCCCAGTGGTCCAAAGTCCTCTTTTCAGATGAGAGCAAGTTTTGTATTTCATTTGGAAACCAAGGTCCTAGAGTCTGGAGGAAGGGTGGAGAAGCTCATAGCCCAAGTTGCTTGAAGTCCAGTGTTCAGTTTCCACAGTCTGTCATGATTTGGGGTGCAATGTCATCTGCTGGGGTTGGTCCATTGTGTTTCTTGAAAACCAAAGTCACTGCACTCGTTTACCAAGAAATTTTGGAGCACTTCATGCTTCCTTCTGCTGACCAGCTTTTTGAAGATGCTGATTTCATTTTCCAGCAGGATTTGGCACCTGCCCACTCTGCCAAAAGCACCAAAAGTTGGTTAAATGACCATGGTGTTGGTGTGCTTGACTGGCCAGCAAACTCACCAGACCTGAACCCCATAGAGAATCTATAGGGCATTGTCAAGAGGAAAATGAGAAACAAGAGACCAAAAAATGCAGATGAGCTGAAGGCCACTGTCAAAGAAACCTGGGCTTCCATACCACCTCAGCAGTGCCACAAACTGATCACCTCCATGCCACGCCGAATTGAGGCAGTAATTAAAGCAAAAGGAGCCCCTACCAAGTATTGAGTACATGTACAGTAAATGAACATACTTTCCAGAAGGCCAACAATTCACTAAAAATGTTTTTTTTATTGGTCTTATGAAGTATTCTAATTTGTTGAGATAGTGAATTGGTGGGTTTTTGTTAAATGTGAGCCAAAATCATCACAATTAAAAGAACCAAAGACTTAAACTACTTCAGTCTGTGTGCATTGAATTTATTTAATACACGAGTTTCACAATTTTAGTTGAATTACTGAAATAAATGAACTTTTCCACGACATTCTAATTTATTGAGATGCACCTGTATATATATATATATATATATATATATATATATATATATATATATATATATATATATATATATATATATAGTTATGGGAAATTCTTTTTAGTTATTAGGGCCTAAATAACAATTGTGCAGTCCTCACCAACTTCTATAAACAAGCACAACTGATTTCAATATGTAGTCACTTTTCAATCTTGCTCTACTGGCAGAAAATTTCACTCATCTTAAGCATTCATTTCTTAAAGAAGCAAAATTATCTGTCAATTGAGCAAGATTATTTCAAGCTTTAAATGAGCACAAATGGCTTGAAATAGGTTTAATAATCTTATATCTGGTTTATTGAATTATTATAATAGGACATACTAAATAAATTTGACCATATTCAAGGTCTTTCCACTTGCTAAGATGTCATTTTTTTGCAGTGCAGCTGTTGTCAAAATTTTCCAGTAACAAGAAGGCCTAACTTTTTTCAATGTTCAAAAAGCACACCAATCACCTGACAAATCCACCATTATTGAACACAAATGGCCCAGATTCCGTGTGAACGGCAACAGAAAAGAAAGTAATCCATGAGCGCTGGTATCATTTTGACTGACTTAAACGTTAAAAATCATACTGGATGGAAAAATCACAGTTTGTGCGTAATGACTATAATCCAACACACTGAAATAGAAACTAGCAGCGGCAACAAGAGGAAGAATATGAGATGGAGGAGGAAAGGAAAGCACAATGCAGCAATTCTGGCACAATGTATGAGACTGAAGAAAGATGTATGAATGACAGAGAGTAATATTCGAAGAAAATTAACAACAAGAATTTGAAGATTAAAGGCTGCACCTAAAGCTAATCTAAATTGAATGTACTGTATGTCACAGTCTTTAGCTAAACACACCTTTCTGTAACATGTAAAATGTAGATGGACACACCATGAAAAAACGAATGTAAAACTGAATATATTGTCTATGATGGGGTAATAAGAAAATCTGAAATAGTTACACCAATAATGAGCTAGAATGTCATATAAAGCGTTGTGTACGATTGTGCCATGTCAGTTACAACATTACAAGATTTTTACAGGCTAGCCTACTTTCTAAAGTACTAATATACCAGGAAGAATATGAGGAAATGACAGTTGGCGCATTGTTCTGATGAAGTACTGAATATTAAAAGGCGGCCAAACCAAATACAAATACAATCCACCTAGAGGCAAAAAATAAAATAAAAAAACACTTAAATGGGAAAGGAAGCAGGATACAAAAGGTGCATTCCCTTATGGTAAATTAAGACTTATGAGCCAATAGAATACAAGAAGGAGGGGCTGTGGTATCTTCATTCTATGACTCAGCACATAACAGGAAGGAAGAAGATTTGGATCAAACCCATTCAGTTCAAGTGACCACGCAAACAGAGAGACACAATAATTATAATTAGTGATTGTAATAAATGATTTGCACTACTGTAAATAATTTTTTTAAATCCCTGGCTATGCTACACGGACCCCTGGGGATCCCCAAACCCCCACTCCGAGATCCACAGATCTAGAATACAGGCTGATGTACACAGTCATTAGCTCTGAGTTCAAACTGGCTAAGATCTGTGAGGACTTGCTCGTTTGTATGATTCTGTCATCTGCTCAGAGGAGAGATTTTCTGGGCTGGCAGCTCATATCTCACTCAATCATTCTGCCACTGTGGGCTGATCCAAGCGGCCATTTCTGGTTAAAATGCCTTGGCGCTAGAATATGCACACGGCAGCACAGGGGTGCAGTCAGACGAACACACACACAAACACAGCATGGACAGACAGAAAGGGGTGAGGGGTGGAATTGCTAAAATGAAGATGGAATGGCTAAACTAGAGTGTATGCAAGATGAGGTGTGCATCACCGTCTCTGACAAGCAGCCACACTTCCAGTAGATCAGTGGGGGTTACTGAAGACATTAGGGCCCTGTGTTGTTGCTGTGACAGCAACTAATGACATCCCGCACTGTCTGTCCTCAGGGACTTTCAGCTCCTTAATTACTAAGCAGCCTGTGGTTTGGACTCTCCATTTGCAGATAAGGGAAATAGACAATGCACTAATGTCCACTAGATTCCAGTAGCTTCTACTCATTTGGAACAACCTTGCAGTTTGTAATGTACACATGGATACTACACTGCAAAAAAGGAATTTCAAGAAAGTAAAAAAAAAGCCTTGTTTCTGGGGAAATTAGTCTAATGTTTGGTGTAAAAAGAAAACTAATCTTGTCAAGCATGTTTTGCATTAGAAAAGTAATCTCATTTTAAGAAAATATATGTAACTTTGTCTAAAGAAGATATTCCAGCTAATATTGAGCAAGATTTAACCAGTAACAAGCTACAACAACGGTTTGTATAATATACCAGCAAAGAAACAAGATGTTTTCCTTATTTTAAGACTAAGACCACTTACACACTTCAGTTTTTCAGTGAAGCAGCTTTGTGTCATGGTTATGCTGAAATCCAAACTCAACTACATTACCCATCACATCTGTCCTGTGTTACCCCTTGTAAGAAATGGTGTCTCAATGTAAGCTTTTTTTTTGTTGTAATTATTAATCTTAGATTAAGGGATAAATTCTTAAAGTCATCTCAATCAAGAGACCAAAATCTTGAATATCTGAGTTTTCATTGCTTGTAATAAGCATTTTTAGTGACTAGATATTTATGCTATTTTCAAGAATTCTTACCAAGTCAGTTTTGCTTACCCCATTGGGAGATATTTTTGCTTGATTTTAGTACACTTTATCTAGATTTAAGTGTGTCTTGCTTGTTTCAAGAAAGGCATTTTCGCAGTGTATTGTATTTGGTCATCCCATCTGTATTAATAATTGTCAGTGGAAGGTCCTCACAATGATAGTAAGACAAATGTGTTTTACAAATACATTTTTCTCATGTGCTTCTTTCAGTTCTCTTCCTCTTATCAGTCAGGCTCCAATTAAAGTGTCAGCTTGCTGCTTTTAGAGAAAAGGGGACAATACCTCAGATCTGTCAGATCTGATTTAGATGGAACCCCCCCAAACACACACATTATGGAAGCTAAATGTGAACAGACTTCTATAAAAAACCCAGCAGGACTGCAGCTCAGCACCAGTCATTTCCAACAGTGCTAATAAAGAGTGATGCGCGGGCTCCATGTGTGTTGTCAGTGCTTACTCTGCTCTACACCAAAAAATACATTGACTGACTCATATAAAAGTGTTTAAGTGTGTGTTTTGTCACACTTGCTTTCATTCAGCAATTAGATCCAGAACAGAACAGGCACTTGACTTCTGGACAACATGGACATCTCTATTCAGACGTATATAGAAATATACCAAGTTGTTTTGCCTTTAGGGTTGAACTCCTAACTAATTTACGTTGATTATTATGCTTTATCTACAGCATATATTATATGTTAACGCTGGGCACTTGGGTCACATCTGACTCAGAAAAAAAATACCATAATTAAAGTGATGTTATTTGGTCTGGGGCCTCTTCATTTGCAATAAAATATAATTATGCTCTGATGGATGGTTGTGGCGTCGAGATTAAGCGCATTTACATTGACGGCATATATCCAGCGTGATCTACAGAGGTGCTTTGAAAAAGTCATCACAGCTCAACGGTTAAGATGCTGGACTACTGATTGGAAGGTTGTGAGTTCAAATCCCACCACTACCAAGCTTCAACTGCTGGGCCCTTGAGCAACGCCCTTAGCCCTCAACTACATGTAACTACATATGTTAGCTGCTCTGGGTAAGGGTGTCTGCCAAAATGCTGTAAATGTTAATAATGTAGGTCTAGGAATACTATCAAGCCAAAATTAGTTAATTAGTACCCATTTAGTGAAGATGTAGGATTTAAGTCTTCATTTGACATAAAGTGATTTAGCGGAAGTTCATTTCACTGGCTGAGAAGCCTGTTTCTGCCACATATGACAAAACATTATACAGATTTACCTCACAATTGTGACTTTTTGTCTTGCAATTGCGAGTTATTTTCATGCAACTGTGGCTTTTTTTCTCACAATTGCAAGTGATCACAAAATTGCGACCTTAGATCTCACACCTGCATTAATATTAACCGAGTTATTATTTCACAATTGCATCTTACTTTTATTTTGCTCTTACTTGTGACTTAGTGCTTCCATTTGCAATAACAAAACCACAACATCAGGCACTCTTGGCCCAGGTTAAACGGTTCTTCGATATGTATAATGGTTGCCCATGAGAATCCCGCCCATAAAAATAGGCTACTTCAGGTGGGTTACGGCCCGTGTTTACACAGTTAAATCAAGACATGAAATGTAACAATGCAAGCATGTGCAGCAAGCAATATAACCTACCTGAAGTCTTCGTTTCATCAGGAGCTAGCCACTCTGGGAAAATGTCTCGGAACAGGACAGCGTGTCTGCAGTGTTAGTGTGACTTAGGTAGAGGTAGGGATAGCTTAATAACCGGAAGCACAAAGTCACACTAACACGCAACTGTGAGGCAGAAAGTCGTGAGATATGAATTCACAATTGCATGATAAATCTGTGCAATATTTTCTCATATGTGGCAGAAACAGGCTTCTATACAGGAGAGACATATTAGGAGCATGATTATCAGTGTCAGTGATAAAATGTTCATTCTACATATATTATTTCACATTGCATGTAACTCACCAAGATTCCCTAATCAACACATCTTATGGAATGTATTGTGGCACCAATGCCAGTCCCTCCCCACTATGATGTGTGTGTGTGTGTGTGTGTGTGTGTGTGTGTGTGTGTGTGTGTGTGTGTGTGTGTGTGTGTGTGTGTGTGTGTGTGTGTGTGATTTTTTTCTTCCCTTTTTTTCTTGATGGTGTCAATCATTGTTCATTTACCTGTTGACTGGGGTGAGGTATCAGGGCAGGAATAGTTAGGGATTACAATAGGACAGTGTTAATAAGGGGGTGGGGGCAAGTAGTTTTTTCATCTTGGGGGGAGAAGGAGAGGGTGCTTGATTGTATGCCTGTTTGTTTCATTGTTTTCAAGGAGTTAGGACACTTCCTAATATACTTATTCAGTTTGTAAAATTATAGGCAATAAATTGTCTCCTGTCTCCTTTCTGGAAAGGGTCACAATACCACAGTATTATTTAAATATACAAAACAGAGCTCACAAATAATTTTGGCATGAAAAATTACACTAGCTTCTTTAATCCCAACACAAGTTTTTTTTTTTCCCCCTTGAAACTAAAGTAACTTTTAGAGAACAATTATGCTTCATAATGGTCTGAGAAAGTGGTCTATAAAAAGTGCTCTGCTTTACTGCACCAGTAAAATTGTCTGAAAATGGTTTTAATTTGTGGTACTCAAGTTTATTCCTGTGTCTTGCAATGCCATGTGAAATAAAATGAAATGGAAGCTGAATGGCTCAGAGAAACTCTCATTGCTGGGAGACATTTCGAACCCCCTCCTCCTATACCACAGGTAAGCTAAGGTAGTGAACATTGTTTAAGTGATACAATCACCTAGAATGGGAGCTGCTATAAATTTGACATTCAACTTAATGGAAAGAGTCTGAAGACTAATGCCACTGCTGCTATCATGACCCAGCATGCACAGCTTTCACCCCCCCCCCCCCCGCGCCCCCCGACTGTATAATCCCCACACAATGGAAAATACGGTGTTTAAGAGCACACAGCTTAGCCTCAGCTTTCCTCCAGCCTCATAATTAAAGATCGTGTCAGATAAATAACTTAACTGCCATAGGGAGTGAAAGTACAAGACTAAACATTAAGCCGCTGCAAAGTATAGATCGTCTCTCGTGCAACAGTTATTCACTGTTCATAGCTTGTACAAACTGTTTCAATCAATCATTTGAAAATTACTGTTATACAACATTTCATGTCAAATAGCCTGCAGATTTGGGTAAGAACGTATAATAATGGAGTACAATACAGTGTGATGTGTGATGAGGGAAGATTTTAGAAAACGTATTCAAAGTTGACAGCGTAAAAAAAAATAAATTCCATTTTGAATGGGTTTTAGTATATTCATAGAGTCACTGTCTGAATCATGAGAACATTGCCTAACACATGGCAGACAATATGTAAGGAAGAATACACATGGGGCATGCAGTTATAGGGAAATAATCAATGGTGTTGTCATGTGATAATTGGTAAGTTGATTATTTTCCAATAACAGCACATCCCAAAATGTTTTATACCACAGCAATTTGCCAATTATTACATTTTTAAAAATTTGATTAAAGAATGGCACATTATATACTGTAGGTTATCCATTTATAGTTACTTTTATACTTGTTAGTTAGCTTCTTGTAATCACTTATGTAATTGCAGTTTTAAACCGAAGCTTTTGAAGTTAATTTTTTTTTAAAAAGCAGCTTGTCCGCGAAGCCCTCCATCCCGAAGACATTCCCATTAAAGAAAATTTTGCCACATCCACAATTACATGCATTTTTTCCATCTGTTTATGTGGAGTGTCAACCATACAGGTCCCTGTGTAAACTGTTACTATAGAAACGATAACATAACAGAACAAGCACATAAAAAAAAACAACCTTGCAACTCAACCTGATGACAGAGGTGCTGTTGTAGAAAAGTAATCAAGCCTTTCTGACCAATCAGAAATGAGAATTCAACAGCACTGTGTTGTAAAGTAAAATAGCATGTAAATATCATGATACACGATAAATATCACTATATTCAGGTTTGCTAACAGAGTACTAGCAAAATGTACAGGAATACAACCTGGATGTGATGCCAGACCATTGCAGGGTACCACGCACCCTCACAGTCATTTACATCTAGCGGCAATTTAGTGTAGCCCATCCACCTACCAGTATGATTTTAGAAGCACCAGAGAACTCAGAGAAAATGCGTACACTAGCAGGACATGTGAAACTCCACCCAGACAGTAACCCAAGCTCAGGTCCCAGATCCTGGAGCTGTGAGACAACAGCACTACCCACCGCGACACCGTGCAGCTATCAATTTCATATCATCATATTTCCCTTAGTTAAAATTTATTTTTTTACACATCATATGCGGAAAGCTATCACCAAGGACAATCACATTACAGTCTCATAAAACGTGCGAGTTGACTCAAGTAGAAGCATCAAGCCTTGATAAATGCATCCACTGAAAACATCTATGAACTAATGAGGAGTAACTCATTTAAGAAATGCAATCAAAGAGAGAATCCCATCAGCATCTAATATCAGCCACTTAGCAGCTTGAAAGCTGATGCTTCCAGCAGGAAATTTGGTCTGAAAGCCTTGATTTCAAGCTGAAAGTGGTCTGACTGATGTAATAGCCATGTCTGGCTTCACAGACCAGCTGTATGAGAACAGAGAGAAATGATATTTGCTGCTGTAAAATTATTTACAGCCATGAAAATTACTGGTTCCTACTCAATAGACATTTCCATTGGTTTCACTCTGATAAACAGTAAAAATGACTACTGCATTCCTCAATTCATTTCATTTGAAAATGACTTTACCAGTCTCTATGAATCCACTTCTGGGTCGATAACTGACATGACATCCAGTTAACAGCAAAAGCAGCTTGTTTTAAGTAGCAGTAAGTACAAATGATATGGATGATATATTGATAATGGATAACAATGATAATGGAGAAATATTTTTTTGTTTGGAATGGTAATATCAATTGTTCCTCAGTGCATAATGGATTATGTCTAGGGTTTTTCCCGTTTTTCAGCTTTCAGAATATTTTCTTTGTATGATGTCACCTAATCCCTCCCAAGTCACAGCAATGATCAATAGTGACAAACACAAGACATGTGTAAATGTGTAATTTGCTTTATCAAAAACATTTTATATGAATTAAATTCCAGTTCCAATCATTCATTCATTCATTCATTCATCTTCAGTATGTGCTTTATCCTGGTGAGGGCCATTGTGAATCCAGAGTCAACCCCAAATCAATGGGTGGGAAGGCACCCTGCATGGGACACCAATCCATCCAAGGTCACCATACACACACACACACACACACACACACACACACACACACACACACACACACACACACACACACATTCCACCTAAAGGCATTTTACGTGGTTTTTTTTTTTTTTTTTTTTTTGGATGGAAGAACCTGGAGAACCCAGAGGAAACCCAAGTGGACACAGAGAACATGTGAAAGTTCAGACAGTAACCCAAGCTCAGGATCGAATCAGGGAACCTGGAGCTAAAAAGAAATCTTTAGAAATGGAACTGTAAATTTCTTGTCTGGTCTAAGTGTCATATAAAAGAAGTGGGGACTAAATATGACATGCAAACATTTGCACTGACCATCAAATTAATACGATCAAATAATATCAATGGGTTTGTCAATATTTGGAGCCTGTGAAGTGTTTTAATACTGATGTGTGCCATACATACAATAGACATAAATACAATATTGTAGCACCATGCAACAAAAAGAATAAGAGAAAAAATCTAATTGAAATCTTATATATGGATATTATATGGTACTTGTATATTGTTTTTCATTGTATTTTCCTCTATACTGCTGCATTTCTGAAACAATGGACGCCAAATATTTTGTAGTATTCATGTTTAATATCTGTGCCTCGCTTCAATTTGCTTCAGTACAGTTTTCTAAAGCAGAAGTGAAGCTGCAAGTTGACTTGTGAAGCCTTGCATATACAGTGGGGGGAAAAAGTATTTGATCCCCTGCTGAGTTTGTACGTTTGCCCACTGACAAAGAAATGATCAGTCTATGATTTTAATGGTAGGTGTATTTTGACAGTGAGAGACAGAACAACAACAAAAAAATCCAGAAAAACGCATTTCATTTCAAAAAAGTTATAAATTGATTTGCATTTTAATGAGTGAAATAAGTATTTGATCCCCTATCAATCAGCAAGATTTCTGGCTCCCAAGTGTCTTTTACACAGGTAATGAGCTGAGATTAGGAGCACTCTCTTTAAGAGAGTGAAGGACTGAAATCCTGCAGTGCCCGCAAGGTCCCCCTGCTCAAGAAAGCACATGTACAGGCTCGTCTGAAGTTTGCCTGAATGATTCAGAGGAGAACTGGGTGAAAGTGTTGTGGTCAGGTGTGGTCAGATCTCTTTGGCATCAACTCAACTCGCCATGTTTGGAGGAGGAGGAATGCTGCCTATTACCCACCATCCCCACCGTCAAACATGGAGGTGGAAACATTATGCTTTTGGGGTGTTTTTCTGCTAAGGGGACAGGACAACTGCACCACATGAAAGGGACAATGGACGGGGCCATGTACCGTCAAATCTTGGGTGAGAACCTCCTTCCCTCAGCCAGGGCACTGAAAATGACCTTAATGACTTGGAGAGGATCTGCAAAAAGGAGTGGGACAAAATCCCTCCTGAGATGTGTGCAAACCTGGTGGCCAACTACAAGAAACGTCTGACCTCTGTGATTGTCAACAAGGGTTTTGCCACCAAGTACTAAGTCGAAGGGATCAAATACTTATTTCACTCATTAAAATGCAAATCAATTTATAACTTTTTTGAAATGCGTTTTTCTGGATTTTTTTGTTGTTATTCTGTCTCTCACTGTTAAAATACACCTACCATTAAAATTATAGACTGATCATTTCTTTCTCAGTGGGCAAACGTACAAAATCAGCAGGGGATCAAATACTTTTTTCCCCCACTGTACAGTACCTCCCTAAACATGCAAGTGGATGCACCATAAACCAACAGTGTTAACAGTCAGTGGTGCAGGTTTAAACAGGTTAAAACCCGTTCTCCGTAATGGAATAGCTCATCACATAGTCAGACTTGATGAACCAGGGATATTTAATCAAGCGATTTTTCCCTCTGCCGTAGTATACAGCACGGCCAATTACTGTCTGATTTGCCGAAGCCCGGCTCTGGCTGGAGCAGAGGCAAATGAGACATCACAGGTGCTCAGCTTGAGCTCATGGTGGCTTTTCTTTCATTTACTCGCCACTCAAGAAGGAAAGTGAGTTCTTCTTCCAATCTGCCGTTTCTGAGTCATCAATAAATGAGCACAACTCTGTCTGGTCACATGACTGAGATGCAAAAGGCAAGGCCTTCACTTTGCCTCAGTGTGAAAGCATAAGCCATGTATAAGCCTTTCTGTTTCTTGCTCATTCTTTTTCTTTCTATGTCACAACACACACACTCTCTTACGCACACACACTCACACACACACACACACACACACATACATGTTGTGAGCTAAGATTTGTTCCTAGATTGCACTGTTTTTACCACTCAAAGATCATAGTGCAATCTGCACAGCACTTTGATCATTTCTCATATAAATTATGTTTGGCTTTGGACAAAAGTAAATGTACATGCATTTATCTTATTAAAATGTTCAACAGCAACTCCAAACGAGAGAAATTACTGTTTAAAAAAAAAAAAAACTACTGTATATCCATGTTCACATATTAACAGGAACAATACATATTATTCCAGTACATATTCAGGAATCATCGGAACCTGGAAGGTCTAGAACGCACGGTGACACTGAAGCTCTAAACTGTGAATGTCACTCTGTGCCACCAGAGGTAATTAGTCTACCAAATTAAGGGCTTGACAGGAAGCCCTTGGGCATTGAATTCGATGGTGAGAGGCGGACATGCATCCATGGCCTCCTTTCATTACAGCTAACAAGCTCGTGTCAACTTCCTTTCACCATTTCTCCTTCTGGGAATCCCCATCCCAATTTGAGAGCCATTCCACTATTTATCAGTTCAACTCATAATCCAAACGATCGAGTCAGATTTTTCCCAGAAGGCAATGCAATCCAATGCAATTTGCTGTGAAAACTGTGAAAATGGGAATCTGGGTAAATATGAATTACTCTGGGGCTAATTAATTTTATGAGAAAGGATTAATAATTGTTATTGACCATAATTTAATGCTAAAACATTGTCAGAATACAGGCTCAAACCAATACGAAACATTCAGGCATATACTGCCAACACCACCCTTCTTTCTCTAAATTGTTCTCATCGTGTCGACGCCAACAAAGCTCCTCACTTTCTGTCGATGAAAGAAACTCCAATCAGATGTGACAAACCTCAGGCTGGGACTGCCATTTCTCATCTCACCTCACACACTCCTCCTGTAGCTGCTTCGCCATCTACGTCTCCTCATCCTCCCTCAGCCATCTGTCCATGCGCAATGTCCGTCATGGAGACAGTCGCCCAGCAATCTCTGCTTGGCAAGACCGCACTCTGGAGTGTTTACAGTTCAGTAGCACATAAACTGTTACAGACTATCACCCTAAAACTCTCATCTTCTCACAGTGTTTGCAGTGCTGGTGAGTCTACTGCTTATTCCGCTGCATGACAATGCAATAGTAGAATCGTACCTTCTAAGAACTGCTGCTGTAATCATAAAGACTCTTCTGTGCTCAACCCAGGACTCTTGTTCACTGCTTATACAATGATTTGAGCTCATATTTGTGAAAATGCTCCGATACCTCCGATAGTGTACTGTACGTTGCTGCTCTAATGAACAGACGACACAAAATGACAACGATCTGGACATATTTCATGATTAATGATGGCAATCGAAGCAAAGCAGACTTCAAAGTGTGTTCTGTGAAAGTCTTAAAAGGAGGAACTACGGCATCTTTCTACAGTACAAGTAACCTGATAAAATGTCTTACGAGCATTGAAACAATATTTTTTATAGAAAGGACCAACATGAGGCTTAGTGTTTAACATGTTTGCCTCGCACTTCCAGGGTTGGGGGTTCGAATCCTGCCTTCGCCCTGTGTGAGCAGAGTTTGCAGTCCAAAGACGTACATTGTACGCTGACTGGCGTTTCCAAATTGTCCGTAGTGTGTGATTGGGTATGTAAATGTGTGTGCGATTGTGCCCTGCAATGGGCAGGCCCCCATCCAGGGTGTCCCCCGCCTCATGCCACGAGTTCCCTGGGATAGGCTCCAGGCTCCCTATGACCCTGTGTAGGATAAGCAGTACAGAAAATGGATGGATGGATGGATGGAGGACCAACGTGAGTGTGCACAGCAGTATCAGCGAGCGTGGTCAAAAAATTGTTGACAAAAGAATTGTGCACACACAAAAATATTCACGAGTGTGGAGCAGTGAAGTGAGCGTGCAGAGAAACCTTTGCACATGAGAAGTCATGCCAGCTGCCTTTGCTTTCTCTGTTAAAAATATTATTTAAACGCCACAACTTTAAGATTTGCTTTCAGTAACAAAGCAGAACATGGAAACTTAAACATTCGATAAACATTCATTAAATAAACATTTGAGCAAAGGCCTGAATGGAAATACTGTTTATTTCCCTTTCATGATGGGTATAAATGATAATGGACAAGGAATCAGCATCACTGCTGTAGACAGGATTTGAAAGATCTGACCCAAGCTTACATGTAGAGAGAAGACAGATAGCTGATCAGCTTTTTCACACAACCAACATCCATCACTTGACCTGAAGCGGGGTGAAAGAGAGAAGCAGGTGTTCTCTCAGGCGTCTCTTTGCCTTTAGCCTGAGAAACATAAGAAAGATTGCATGCATATGCGCTCTTTGAGATGAACTAATTACTCTCTGGAAGGAAGCCAGGTCATCCGCCCTTGATGTGTCCTGAGACCACACCTCATGTTAGCGGATTGGCCTCTGATACCCATTTACAAAAAAGCCTTTCATTTGCCTTGGCCATTAATCCTGCGATTACTGGCACATCAGTCTCTTCTCACTCAAACGCCTTCCTGTTAAATCAAAGGCGAATTTCAGCTTGCTAAAGGTCCTAGCTGACATCACTTCGCTTAGTCAGAGTTAGCATAGCCTCTAAATTACTTCTCATTTGACGCAATCCATATATTTTCTCAAAATAACCTCCTAAAGGCCATTAAGCCACCCTGTGCAGCTTCATCTTTTCTGTCTATTCTCGTCTATCAACAAAGCACCTGCAGGAGCACGGTCTGATTGGGATATTAAAATAAATTACACAGCTGCTAAAATAAGCCGTAGCAATCCGTGGGTAAATTGAATATATCTGCGAGGAAGGTGGCAAAGAGGCATCTTGACATTTCCAAAGCAGAGCTGCGTGGTTTTTAAATCCAGCACCGACTTTGAGAAATTGTACTTCAGGTCATTCTACACAGTCATGACCCTTCAGCCTCGTTTGCTATTCCAGTTGATGGAGGTATAGCAATGAACTTTAGAAACAGGATGTGTTATTTACTTGTAATAATAATAATAATAATAATAATAATAATAATACACTTTATTTATAGGCGCCTTTCAAGACTCTCAAGGACACACTTGTGATCTGGAAGTTATAGAAACAGCAGGGTTCATCATCATCCACAAGACCTCATCACGCCCAAAACCACATTTAAGCTCAATCATAGCAGCGAATACGTGCGATACCATGTACTGGTGTAAGAAAGGAGTTACACGCTTAATACTGTATCATTATTCTGGGAGTGGCATGATGTAAAAATATCCTAGGGTTATTATATTTATTATGTTATACAATACAATATATATCCTTCCTTATTCCCTATTTGTTTCCTCCATTTTGGATTTTTCTTTTCAGATTGTAAATTTAACAAGCACTGGAAACAAAGCCTGAGCTGGGTGGTAATCCAGGCAATGCCATAAACCTGCTGATGTTATGTTACAAATGCTTAAATGGAATAAAAAGAACACTCCCGCACAGAAGAGAGACATGTTACACAATACAGGCAGATCATATTTTTAGACACAAATCCTAAAATAGTTTGACAGATGGTAACCGCAAACATATTTATCACATGTCCAGGATTATGCAACAACACACATGTAATCCAGGTTGCCATAGGTACATAATGTTCATAACGCTCTCAGATGTATGCCAGAGGGCCAGGTCTTTATCCTTATTAACTATGCATAATTTCCTTTTTGTTTTCAGATCAAATGAAGCTATCTACAGAGAACGATGCAGTTATTTGAGGCCTGGACACAATGCTATCATAATAATTACTCTTGCACGGAGGTTCTCTTCAATACGCAGTCCGGTGGTTTATTTTATTGTTTCAACTCCCTAAAATGTTTCATCAAAAAGAGCTCTGCTAAACATTAATGAGGTGATTGGGGGGACGCTGTGCTTGTCAGGAAATAGGTTTTATCCCCATTAACACACCACAATAAAAGGCAATCACTTTCCTGATGCCTGCTATAAAACTCTTCTTGTCATGGTCCTAAGCAGAAGATGGACTAATAAAACCGACGACTGATTGATAGAAATTTATGGAGGGAAATGGTGATGGGGTAGGCTGAAGTGTGCGGCTGTAATGAAAACTATTGAAATAGAGAATAAGTGAAGCGTGATGCTCTGTGGTGTCCTCAGGGGGGAGAAATCACTCTGTGGGTTCTCAGATGGCACTCACAGTCCCACGTCTCTCTCGAAATCTACGCTCTGCCTCAGGGAATCATGAGAGCCCAACGAGCAGACGTTCATCACAACGTCCCGTCGCTCATACCAACTGCACTTTTTATTAGCCTTTTTTTTTTTTTTTTTACAAAATCTTACATACTCTAACCTCATTATTCTGTCTCTCTTATTATGATTCGGATCCCATTTAATCAGAGAGAGTGGTGGCCTCCTTGTTCCATCCATCCATCCATCCATCCATATTCTGTACCGCTTATGGGGTACATAAGCTAAGGGTCATGGGGGAGCCTGGGGCATATCCCAGGGAACTCGGGGCACAAGGACATCCTGGATGGGGTGCCAACCCATTGCAGGGCGTAATCGCACATGCACTCACACACCTGTTCATACACTACAGACAATTTAGAGATGCTAATCAGCCTACAACGCATGTCTTTGGACTGGGGGAGGAAGCCGGAGTACCCGGAGGAAACCCCCTAAGCACAGGGAGAACATGCAGGCTCCACGCACATAGGATGGAGGCAGGAATCGAAGCACCCAACCCCGGAGGTGCGGGGCAGGCATGCTAACCACTAAGCCACCGTGCCCCTAGCCTCCTTGTTTTTTTGTTTTGTTTTGCAGTCACAAACATCCTTGCTATTTTATCAATTTGCGACTACAAAACTACACTTTTCTTATTAGCTAGATCTGCCACGGCCATAATGAAGCTGACATCAACAATGGGAATGGAGAGGTGCCGATTTTGCAAACAAGAAAATTACAACAAAAACCATAGAGTGTCAGTGGACATGATGGCTGATTTTTTTTTTTTTTTTTTTTTTTTAAACACCACCAACATCATCAAGAATCCCAAACAGAGACTCCTCTTCCTCAGAAAACTGAAGAGGTATAGAGTACAGAGACAGCTGCTGCTCATACATTTCTACTCTGCAATCATCCAAAGCATCCTGACATCCTCTGTCACTGACACACGCACCAAGAGGAAACGTGAACGGTCTGTGCTCAAGGCCTCAACAATAATCGGACGTGATCTTCTATTAGTGCAATCTCTGTATATCAAAGGCATCCAGAAAAGAGCTTTAAAAATGTTCTTCTCCCATCAGAGAATTCAACTAAATCACTTCTCCTCAGCACTAACTCAGTATTAATGCACATTTCTTGCACATGTTATCTTGTCCTGCACTTTATTGTTTGGTGTATTGTTTATTATTGAGATGTATGAACCCAATTCCCACTACCAGTGTATGACAATAAAAGAATCCTGAGTCTTAGTACAGTACAGTGTATCCACTATTTAAGTAGCTCTTCCAGACAACAATCCTGCCAGCTTGTTTTCTGTGACTATGAGGCTTGTGAATCACAGGTCAAAGTTCACCTAGATAAAGCCAGTCCAAAGCAAACGTAACCACTACCAGAAGCAGATGTGTGTCTTTCCACTTCAGTATTTTGTCCGACTACTGTTTCAGCTACGAAAATAGAAAAGCGTAGTTTTCAGGTTTCATAAATCATAAATGCTATGTTGTCACCCCTGGGAATGATATGAAGAAGCCTTTATTTGTCACATATACATTACAGCACAGTGAAATTCTTTTCTTCGCACACCCCAGCTTGTTAGGAAGTTGGGGTCAGAGCCCAGGGTCAGCCATGATACAGAGCCCCCTGGAGCAGATAGGGTTAAGTGCCTTGCTCAAGGGCCCAACAGTGGCAGCTTGGTGGTGCAGAAAAAGTCATTCTTATTGTTCCATGTTCAGGAGTAACACATGGATCAGAGCTGATAGCACAGCTATGGAGACTCATAGCTGCTTCAGACACTTCATTCGGTAGCCTCTCCATCGTATCCTGCTATTAAACACAGTTATACCTATTGTGCCATTCTTTTATGTACTTAGGCTCAGTTATAAATAGTCTGGATTAGAATAATGCCTCATGAATGGGTCTGTGATCTGGCAACTCTAATTTAAAAAATAAAAACAGAAAAAGGAAAGATGGTAATGTTCCTGAAGACTGAATGATGTTATGAGACTCTATTTAACCTTGAAAGAAACGTTGAGCAACACATCCATTCAGGGGCAAGTCCTGGATTCTTAGGGGTGGGGGTGGGCGTTGGTGGGGGGGTTGGGGGGTGACAGATGGCTGCGAGATAATCCGTTCTCAATGAAAAGACGAGGTAGAGATATTTCCGAGAAAGAGTCATTGACACTGAGGATAGGCACAGATGCAAAAGCCTACACATCAGCAGGATAATACACGGCAGCGGCCGTTACAACGTTACATGATCTTTTGATGGGAATCTTGCCCCAGATGCATGGCCTAGTCATATGTTAGACTGGCCTCCCGTCTAACAAATATCCACATGCAGTCACTGCTAGATTTATGAGTTCAGGGATCTGGGGACGTTGTTCTGCGGTTGAGCATAAAAAAGGATGGAGAGACACACTATGTTCCTTGACAAGCAGAGTGCCTTTAATGAGTGCAAGATAGTGACCACATCACATTCGCTCTGCTTTTACCAGCAACACCCCTAAACCAGCGGTGGCCCGATAACGGTTTTAATGCAGCCCACAATATGAATTTATAATCCGTGTTCTAAAGTAAAATCATCTTGTAATTGAATTGAAAGATTTTAAAAAAGAGATCTAGTCTCTGTTATTCCACTATGGGGAAAATAGAGCAATACACTCAATGCCATAAACTCCACTATAGACAGAATATGTAGTATACATACATATATATAGTAAATCTTCACTACAAGCTATAAATTTGTCTATGTCCCTTTTCCAAATACACTAATTTGGGGGATTCACAGCTTTGGGGGTGAATATGTATGCTATTAAAGGATTTATGTTTTCTGTTTGTAAATAATTTTGCTAAATTAAACTGATCCCCTTCCACACACAGTTCAATATTATGGGATATGTTGTGTAGATTCATGACATATAAGTCGATTTCTGCAACAAAATGTGGATAAGTTCAAGGGGGTGAATTCTTATGTAAGACACTGGAACCATAATTTGGGGTCATGAATGGGAAATTTTTTGGTAATGAATTGCAGTTTGTTGGCTTTGTAGGTGATATACTGTATGTTCAATCTGTTTGGGCAATCGTAATAGACCTTTCAGATGCTGATAAATGAATGCATTTGGAATAATTGTTGATGTGTTATTGGTTTATTAAACAGTTTTTTTTTTTTTTATGTGGCCCATGTGACATTGGACTAAGTGTCATGTGGCCCATTTTATAAAATGGGTTTGACACCCCTGTCCTAAACTTTTCAACAGCCCAAACAAAGCCATGACTGTTATTCAGAATATGTGACCTAAAAGATGGATCAGCCCAGAAATTTATATTATAATACATTTCTATTGACAGTACGACTGTTGTTTTATGAGATTCTGTAGATGGTCTAGACTACGTCTCTTCGAAGAAAATGGAATAAGTTGGAACTTGCTTTTCCTCAGCTCATAAACTAATCACGATTTCTTCATCAGAAACTGGCATGTGTATCACAATTTCCGACCCTATTGGCTGATGTCTTTCCCACAGATCTAAATGCAGACACTGAAACACAGCCAGTTGAACAGTTTTTGGGTAACACCTTACAATAACAGTACATGAATAATCATGCCCTAATACCTGAATTAATACTTACTTAAATATGTACTAATGAAGTGCTAACCTTAACTACTTATGAATTCGGGTGTGAATAACGACTACCTTAAATATGTTAGTACATGTTTTTTATTAGTTAATGTATTAATTAACACGTAGGGGTAGACTAATTCAAACATGCTCTATAAGAAAGAATATGAATTAAATGTGCATAATTTCAAACTGTTTATATGATTTGCCATATGCAGCTGTGTACACAAACGTCATTGGATGGCGCAGGATTACTTTCATAATTTACATTGATCCTCCTTATCGAACGTAGAACACCAATAATTGTATCTCAACCCATTTTGCGTCATTCTCCATCCATTTCTTTTCAAATCCCACTGTAGTACTAGTATGTGCTCTGGGTGACGAGGGCCCGGGGCACTGCTCCTTTGCCCACAAGGGTGAATACAGTAACATTTATTCATTTAGCAGATGTTATTATCTATTAACATTTAAAACCAGTGTTCTATAAGATTAGTTTCCAGTATTTTAGTCCTAGATGTCACTGTGTTTATATTGAATCGTTTAAATCGTTATGAACAGTCCCCATTTCTCTCTTGTGGTCTTGCCACTGCCACTGTTTTGGGCCACTGCCCCTCAAAATGTCTGTGCAGGGGTCGAGATGAAATTATTGGTGTTTATTACTCTACGTTCTATGTCTTTCTATAAACAATCTGAAATAATGCACGTTTAATTCATATTCTTTCTTACAGAGCATGTTTGATCTAGTTTACCCCTACATGTTAATTAGTACTTTAACTAACAAACATGTACTAATGTACTTAAGGTGGTCGTTATTCACACATGAATTCATAAGACTCACGTCGTAGTTGAGGTTAGTTCTTCATTAGTTCGTGATTAGTACATCCCTTAACTCATCATTAGTTCATATTTAAGTGAGTATTAATTCAGGTATTAGTCCACGATTATTCATGTACTGTTATTGTAAAGTCTCACCCAGTTTTTGCAGCCTCAATAATGAACCTACTTTCACAGTAACTTAGATCTTTTCCTCTTGCAATCTTGATGCAAAGTCTAGGTTAACTGGGCCTGCTCAGCATTTCTACACACATCACAGAGCATAATAACTGCTGAACTGTAGCATGCAGGACACCAGTCTATCTGTCTAGAGAGAACTTTTTTGAGTCATATACGTATCGTAGTAAAACTGGTGACCAAAACTGGTCAGAAAGTGTGTGTTAAGATATTAATAAAACAAAAAGATACACCAGTTCAAAAAGATTGTCTTCAGCAAGATATCATGGAGTATGCAAGTATGTGCATTGTAATTTTATCAATACCATTTTATCATTCATTTTTGTGTGTTTGTGTGTAGGGAGGGGGCTGGGGGCTGGGGGGCACTCTTCTGTCTTTTCCCTTTTACGACAAGCTTCGCCACTTGTGTCTCATGAGACGTATACTTCTTAAATTGCCAAATGCATTCAAATCTATAATGCTACATTCCACTGTTTACCCCATGACAGCATTTTGTTTTAAAATCCCTCTGTGATAGAAGAGGCACTACTGAGAGATTAGGACAAA
Organism: Cranoglanis bouderius; assembly: GCA_023630585.1. NCBI lineage: Eukaryota > Metazoa > Chordata > Actinopteri > Siluriformes > Cranoglanididae > Cranoglanis > Cranoglanis bouderius. Next base: position 7,991,858 of record CM042569.1, read on the forward strand.
TCGTCTGCTCTTAGCAACAAATGACACAGCATAGCCTTTCCAGCAAATACAGAGAGAGAGAGAGAGAGAGAGAGA